>JBCNYG010000006.1:15855625-15867481 GCA_039654305.1 Porochilus rendahli | reverse complement strand
AAGTCTGGGCATCCCTGCTTAGACTGCTGCCTCCGCGACCCGGCCCCGGATAAGCGGAAGAAGATGATGATGATGATCATGATTGAACATTCCTAAAGTGTCTGCTTGGTGCCTGAAATATTGATTGGTGGGATATAACTAAAATGTGACCCAGAAAAACACATTTTCAAAAATCAGTTTGCACAAAAAAATGCACTGAACACATTCCTATGTTAGATTGTGGTTGGAGTCCTTTAAATCTAGTATAAATGTGTCCAAAAATGAGCATTCTCAAATACTCTTCAAAATACAAAAAGAAAGTGAATTAGCTATGAGTGTGCTTTCTTGTGATGGTGTGCTTTTTGGTGCTTTCTGGTGCTCTTTAAATTCTTTTAGCATTGGAGATGCATATCAAATGTAAACCAACCTTCAAACTGAAGCTCTAATTTTGAGAAATTGTCTCATTATTTCTGACACTACAACATAATTGCAAAATGTTCTTGTTATTGTGACTTAATAAAGGAATTTGTTTTTTCTTCAAGTGGTGCAAACAGGCTTCACTAGTCTGTTAAAATAATTGAAAAAGCCAGATTGTGAAAAAATAAAGATAAATGTCCAGCAGGAGATTTGTTGAAGTATGGGTAGGGAAAAATTAGCATCCCTCTGATGCTCCTTAAGACAGACTGCGCTCTTGCAAAAGCTTGGCTTGACTAGTCTTGTTTCCAGTCCAAGAAATATAAAAGAAATAAAAAGAAATAAATATGTGTGAGTGAAAACTTATGCTGGGTTGCATAAAGAAATATGGGTTGCCTGGTGTATGTTGGACCAAAATAGAATTTCCGACTTGACTAAAGGACCATCTTCATACTCAGACTTTTACCCAAAAAATGGTGATGGTAAATCACACTTTCTCAGTGTACTTCACACTAACAGAGACTGGCCATCTGTACTAGTTTGCATGTGTGTATGTGTTCTCTGCCCTTGCCCTACATATAAAGGCTGATTTATGTATTTGTCCTTTCTAGTCATTCCTATATAGTGAATATGGCTACCATGGAGCAATCCTTACTAAGGTTGCTTTGAAAAACCAATCAATGTGTAGGTTAGTTGTAGGCAGAAATGCAACAAGAGCAATGCCGCAATCCAAGACATAAAGAAAGAGTGAAACCAGTGACTGAAAAATCATTATCTGAATAGGACTCAAGTCCTTTAATGCAATTAAGAAAGCAACCTATACGACCTACACTTCCATTCTGAAGTATTGCATCCATCTATGCTTTTGCTTCCCAGTGAAACCTACACAAGAGTGCTCTTTTAGCCACAAGAGCAGGCGCTTATAGGTCATGAGCTGATATCAGACAAGGCTGGGGGTTCAGTATTCATTTTTATTCCCACAGGTGTTCGGTATATTTGAGGGCAGAATACAGGAACAGTTTGCGGAAAAACACACATATAGACATAATGGTCATGTGTACATGTTACTGTTGACAATACATTGTCAATATTTGTATTTAATAAAATGTGTTTTTCTGTGTAACAGACCATTACTATGATCCTATTAAAGGATGCAATACAATAATAAAGTCATCAAAATAATTTTCACATCAGTATTTTGTGTCAAATTATTTTCTCGATTTATTTAGTCACTAAGCTGTCCGGGGTGTATTCTGCACTCGCCCAGAGTCGGCTGAGATGGGCGCCACCCTCCCTGTGACCCTAATTAGTATTAACCGGTTCAGAAAATAAATGAATGAATAAATATTTAGTCACTAGCAATGTAATATGCATAATAATGTTCAGCTGCCAGTCACTGTTGGAAATTCTGCATTATCATGCCAAGATTAATTTCACATAATCCTTACTTTAAAAGTCAAGAAAAGTTTTTTCATTGTGAAGCACACCTGCATGCCTGGTCTAAAGGAGTAACCCAAGGTGACTTTATTTGTGCTGTTATTCTGAATCCTTAATCAGCTTCACCAAGTAACAGTGGATGAGCAGTGAAACATCTTTCATGTCCTGTTACTTTGAAGGCATTCAAAAACTTGAAAGACTGAATCCTCTGATATTTTTCATGGCTGAAAACTGTCTTTACTTTACCATTCACATCATGATGACAATCGCAGGCCCTCTGAAATAAAAAAAAAATGCATGGGTGTCCATTTCTGTGTGAGGAAAAGCGAGGACATTAGCAAAGAGATGAACACACAGATGGTGCTGTAATGCCTCACAGGCACACTCTACATGGTACTTTTCCACCTTCCTCCCACACCAGAATCTATCTCACATGCATGCAATCTCTCACACACTCACATTCTTTCCTTTTCTCCTACACAGTAATACACACTGCAGCATGTTTATTTCTCTAGAGAACATCAGACCACAACCAATTAAACATCGAGTCGCTGCAGGCACCATAATGAATGATTCTGATTCTTCTAACTCTGACACACAAGACACTATTGTTCTTATATTTACATTTAAATTTATGGCACTTGGCAGATGCCCTTATCCAGAGCCACTTACTATTTATCTCATTTATACAACTGAGCAGTTAAGGGCCTTGATCAAGGGCTCAACAGTGGCAGATTGGTGGTATTGGGGCTTGAATCCCCCAGCCTTCTGATTATTAGAATATTTGAATCTTATTTATTTCTTTTTATTTATATTTATTCTGAAATATTTTTAACTTGGCTCATGTTATACAGCAGATTCACCAATCTGAGAGAACAAAAGTGTTCAACATTGTCTTTTGGTGAACATAAAACCGGACAGGGATGATTCACCAGTTGTACAACCAAGTGCCAGCCAAGAATATCATTCATTCATTCATTTGTCAAAATGCTTAACATATTTTAGATGACCTGTGATACATCCTGAATAGGTCGCCAGTCCATCGCAGGGCCATTTGGGCCTAGGGTGATTTGGAACAGCCAATTAGTCTAATGTGCATGTCTTTGGACTGCGGAAACCATTGCACCCAGAAAAATCCCATGCAATCATGGAAGAAAAGAAACACTCTGGCCAAACCCAGAACTTAAACCTAAAACCTTCTTGCTGTGAGGCAGTTATGCTGACCCTATTCCTTTTTGTTGTTGTTGTTACATACATGATTGACCAAAAAAGCAAAATATTCTGTTTATCTTAATATACAAGTACTATTTAAATATACATGTACTTATAGGAAGTGACTACATGAAATAAAGTAGAGAATATCAGAACAAAAATATTTAGAGATATTTATGTTTTTATAAGGTTTTAGAAGGTTATGTAAAAATGTTTTTGTATTTTTCATGTTTCTTCCTATTCCCACTCATTAGAGGTCTGTCACCTGTCAATTGGTTCAGTATTTGTATAAAATTTTGCACATTCTTTTATTTACTCTTAATAACTATGACTGTCATTTTTTTCATTTATTTCTGCTTTTCGTTATAAGTACTGTTACTGAGTTTTTTCATGAGATCTTAAATGAGCTTCTGTTAATGAACCTGTTCATGCTAAGACCAAATCACTTTCCTTCAGTAGCATTTTCTTTTCTGTTTTTCAAGATAGTAGATATATATGACTATATATAAAACTGAGTTTTGCAAGGAATATTTTCACTAATTCATTAATGATAAGGTAGATGTAGTAGATCTCAGGTTCAGGATACTGAAAACTCAGAAACAGGCAGATGGTTTACTCTGTTAATATGCCTTTTCAATCCAGCTCCTCTCAGACCAGGGATTTTTCTTTTTTTTTCTGTAACCATCTCATACTGAGACACTCATTACTTAAGCACTCACTGAATATTATTCACACACAGTCTCTCTCTTTCTCTCTCTCTCTCTCTCTCTCTCTCTCTCTCTCTCTCTCTCTCTGTGTCTCTCTCTCTCTCCTTTCTCTCTCTTTCTGGTTATAGGTCTATCCTTGTTAGCTCAAAATACACAAATAGTCATTACCCAGTGTTCAAACCCATCATAGGTGACTTATGACCTGACTCCTTTCTGCCACACCCTTGCCGGAAGTTTCAAGTAGAATTGTTAGCAGCACAAAAAACAAAACAAAAAAACAACTACAACTAAAAATTTAAAAAGTATGTTAGACCCCTTCATTTTCTAATCAAGGTCAACTAGAAAGGGACAAATAGACCCATTACTATCGTTGTTACTTATTTAAATTAATTAGCTAGATAACTTGTAAGGAATGGCAACTGGCATTATTTAAAGCTATCATTATTTAATGGATGATGAAAAACAAAATACAGTTACTTAATGGCACCATGGGTACCGTACAAATCAATCCTGTAAGGTGCTAGTTATTTTCTTTATTTTATCTAATAATTTGTTTTCATCAGGCATGCATAAAGCCAATCCATCCAACAATCTATCATTTTCTTACAGGTAGACAACTGCATATCTACTTAATGCTGTACTGTGGCAGTTTAGCTGGCCATAGAGATAGCATATAATTTAGCACCTGATTTCATCTTATGCAGCTTTGGTTTTTAGTTGCTTCAATAGGATTCTTATTTGAGTATTTGTTTGTCAGACAGTTACATATTACAGAAGAACTTCCTGTAATTCTAAATTGTTTGAGGCAATCTACAGCAGTCTGGCATGAAGAATAGTTACTTGGTTTACATAAAATCTTTGGCACAGACAGAACAGTTTGATTATAATCTTGGTGATAATTTGCTGCCAGTTATAAATTTTATTTATTTATTTTGAGCAAGGATTTCATGTTGACAGTAATGATTCTTTTTTTTTTTTAACAGGAACAGGGATTCTACTAACATTGCCTTGCTGTAATTTATACAAAACCTTATTACATACACCATAACTGCATTATTTTCTGTATGTCGCATTTACTACAGCTAATTGGCAAGAGTGAGGTATTAATTTTTTCTTCAGCCCTGTCATTGAAAATACACAGTGCATTCAGAACTAGGATAACCTGGCTCAGATATTTCAGGATCACAAAGAGGAAACTGACAAAAGGCTTTTGAGAACTGCGCTGAGAACTGCTTGTTTCAGTTTTCCTCACCAGCACAGAAGAATTCCTGAGAGAAAAGGCAGGATTCTGTGAAGGGAGGAAAATATTGTTGAGTTAAGAGCTAAAGTATATGGTTTTATAAGATGCAAAAGGAATAAAAGAGCACACCAGTAGACAGTAGAAATATGACATTCATTATTGGAAAGAGACTGAACTGATAAAGAGCATCTGGACTTAATAACGGCTTGATTCATCACTGAATCATCCCTTTTTCTTCTCATTGCTCATGAGTTCCCTTTATATATTCTTGGCTATGTCTCAGTTTTAAAGTTTTTTGAGCCAGTAATTAAAATAATAATTTATTTAAAGGAAAATATGAACAAAACGTACAGTATTTGAAATAACTCTATGAAAACACTAGGAAATATTTGTTTTATTTTTGTTTTTTGGTTTTTTGCTTGTACTCTTCTTCTTGTACTCTTCCTCTCTCTCTCTTATTGTTCATTGGTATTATTATGCCTTAGCCACTAACGTTTTGATTTCTTTTCCACTCTAGATTAGCAAGCAGCAGCTTCAGACCACCAAGGATCGCTTTGAGTCCTTCCTCAAAGGAGACACTCAGATTGTGGCAGATGAGGCTTTCATCAATGCAGTTCAGAGCTACTATGAGGTACAGACAGAATTAACCATTTTGTTTCCATTTACTGTGTAACTAATCCCAAACATTTCAAATTGTTTATGCCCTGTCATAGTAATATTGCCCTTTGCTATCAACTTTGATGATCAATGATAATGCTGCAGTGCAAAATATTAGTATATTCCACATTAAAAAACCAAAAACAAACAAATAAAAAACAGCCATTGGACATTTTATTATTGCATTAAACATTTTATACTATAATTATGTAGTAATTGCGTTTCACTTTGTTATCTCAAAGCAAATGTTGTGTAATGCCATATCACTGTTTGCAGTGATATGAAAAGCATTACAGCTACTGGGGGCTCGTCCGGGATTACCAAGTTTGTGGGTATTGAGCCATTGAGTGTAACACAATGTGTGAGTTATCAGACTTCCTAGCAAATCCTTTCCTACAAATCCTGGGTCGTTTCAACAAGGATCAACTGAAGAACATCGCGACGACCCTTGGGATTGACGTGAAGGAGTCAGAGAGGAAGGATGCCATCAGAAACCAAATTCAAAAGGCTTTAATGGAAAGAGGTCTGTTACCAGGAAAATCGACACAAGACCAGAGTAATGCCCAATGCACCTCAGAGGAAACCATAAAGGAGGAAAATGAATCAGTGCAAGACTCTGATGACTCGCGACTCTTGAGAAAGTTTCATGTGGCTGCCAAGGGTGAGGACAGAAAGGCTCGACTCCAAGAGATAGGTATCCTCCGTGATAAGAGATCACGATATCCACGATATCCAAGAGACCGTGATATCTATGCTTGTGTGTTCACCAACCTTAAACTTTAGCCGTGACTCATCTTTAGCAGGTTGAGCATTGAGTACTATGACAACACAGAGGGCACTGTTTGTGATGTTATCATTGCTACATCACATACAGTACCCTCTGTGTTGTCATAGTAGGTACGTGCATCATCATTGCTACATCACAAACAGTGCCCTCTGTGTTGTCATAGTAGGTATCTGCCTTGTACGTGACACCTCCCCACGTAAAAGAAAAACTGTATGCGTCCAAGATGTCACCAGCCTGCCCACAGTTTGAGTTCTATCTTCCTCATGAGAGGGCATCCGCACCCACATTGTTTATTCCCTTGATATGCTTTATGTCCTGATTGTGTTCTTGAAGCATTAAACTCCACCCCAACAACCTCTTGCTTTTGCCTTTCATTCTGTCAAGGAATGTCAATGGGTTGTGGTCAGTATACACTACTATGGGTTGGTTGGAAGAGGACAGATATACTTCAAAGTGTTGCATCGCTAAACGTAGAGCTAATGTTTCCTTCTTGACCATGGAGTAATTAAACTGGTGGGTATGAAAGTTTTTGAAGAAGAAACCCACCGGGTGTTTGATACCATCATCATCGGGCTGCGATAGTATGGCACCTGCACTAGTATCACTAGCATTTATGGTCAACCTGAGGGCTGGTTAAAATCTGGAGCTCGAAGAATGGGTTGGGCACATAACAGGGACTTGACATTGTCAAAGACTTTCTAATAGGAATCGGACCAGATGTATATTTTTTTAACAAATCTGTCAGTGGGGCAGTTATATCAGCAAAGTTTTGGCAGAATCTTCAGTAGTAGCCCACATGTTACTGTAAATGTCTATGTACACCCCAACACCATCAAGGCCTGCCAGGCACTGGTTCATCATTGTCTTGAATGTGGCTGGCGAGTTTTTCATCCCGAATGGCATTACTTTATATTGCTACAAGCCGCTTGGTGTCACAAAGGCTGCCATTTCTTTAGCTCTTTCCGTCAGCGGGACACTCCAATATAATTTTAGCAGATTTCACTTGGTAATATGTTTTTCTTTACCGATTTTGTCTATGCAGTCATCTATACTTGGTTGTGAATATGAGTCTGTCTTTGTGAGTGCATTCACTTTTAGGTAGTCCATGCAGAATCTAAGTGAGCCATCTGGCTTTGGGACTGAGACTTATACAAGCAAGTTGTGCTTGGCTCAATGATGTCATTCACCAGCATGTATGAGATTTGCTTTTGTAACAGTTCGGCCTTGTGGGGGTTGACACGATATGGGTGTTGTTTGATAGGTTGTGCATTCCCAACATCGACGTTATGTTGGGCGATGCAGGTCTTGCTAGGTACATCAGGAAATAATGCCAAGAGGATAAATTCCAAGAGGAGATTGGTAAGCTGTTCCCTCTCTTGGCCAGATAAATGGCTTAGCTTTTGAGGTAAGTCAGCCAAGATGTCGGAGTTGTTCAGTCTTATTGGACAATCTCCATCAAGCTTCAATTTGACAGCTTCGTCGGGTTGGGCCTGCAGGTAGGCGTTCACTATTAGGACTTTGTTGGTCCTTTGGTGGTATGCTTTTAGCATGTTAATGTGGCATAGTTGAGATGTTTTTCGTCGTTCAGGTGTGCTTATGATGTAATTGACGTCATTCATTTTTTGGATGATCTCATATGGACCATGGTATCTCACCTGTAAGGAGTTTCCAAGAGTAGAGCCAGTACTTTGTCTCCTGGGTTGAAACTGCGGTTTTCAGCTTGGCGTTCGAACAGCCGTTCCATTCTTCCTTGGGCACTTTTCACGTTTTCTTGGCCGAACTCACATGAATGATGTAGTCTCTCTTTGAATGTCGAAACATAGTCTAGTAAGTTGCTGTCCTTGGTGGCTTCTTGTAGCCAGCTTTCCTTTAGAAGTTTCAGGAGACCTCGTACCATGTGACTGAATATCAACTGGAATGGACTGAATTCCAGCGACTCTTGCACCGATTCTCTGGCGAACAGTAGTAGTGAGATTTCTTTATCCCAACATCTCTCATTTTCCTGGCAGTAGGCTTTGCTCATATTCTTTAATGTTGAGTGGAATCTTTCTAAGGCTCCTGACAATAGGCCTGACATGAAGTTTGCCCCTGGTCCAATTGGATTTCCCTTGGTAGGTCAAACAGTGTGGAGAAGATAATCAGGGCCATTACTATTTTTGTTTTTTAATACTCCTCAAAGGCACTGCCTCTGGGAAACATGTAGATGCGCACATAATGGTCAGCAAATATTGATTGCTGGATTTAGTCTTGGAAAGGGGACCAACACAGTCAATGATCACCTTGCTGAATGGTTCCTCAAAAGCCAATATAGGCTTTAACGGTGCAGCAGGAATCTTCTGATTTGGCTTTCCCACCATCTTGCATGTGTGACACGTTTGGCAGAAATTTCATACATCTTGTCTCATCATTGGCCAACAGAAGTGGTTTGTGAGTGTATTATAAGTTTTATATATACCGATGTGGCTTCCAAGAGGGGCCTCATGTGCCAGCCCTAAGATCTTGGGGCAATTTGGTGTATGGTTGCCCAATCTTCGGAAGCAGGAACATCTGGGGTTCTCCACTCCCTTTTCAGGATTCCTTCTCTGACAAAATAGCCAACTGGGGCTTTGGTCCACTCCTTTTTGGCGAGAGCGGCATCGAAGAGACATGTTAACTCAGGGTTATGCCTCTATTCCTGAATTAGTTTTACTCTGGATAGAGACATTTTTGTCTCATGTGTCATAGACATCTTATTGCTTAATTTTGAAGCATAATCAGGATCCTCTCTGCCATCGGCAAATAGCTGGGACAAATAAGGAATGTTTTCTTCAGAGTCAACATCTAGTCTGTGTGCCAGTTTCTTAGATAGAGCCCGCGTCACTGGGTGAGAAGGGAATCCCTGGGGTCCTCTTTATTAGCAGCGTCATCTCTTGATGATGAGATTGGTTCGTTGGCTTTGGGCTCTGCATTACTTCTGTGGAAACACCTGACACCCACCAAATCGTTTCCTAGCAATAGTGAGACACCTTCAACTCCTAGGTATGGCATAACACCAACAACCACAGGACCTTAAACTAAGTCAGAGTCCAATACGACATTGTGAAGGGGAGCTGTAATGATACCACCTCCAAGACCCTGTAATGTTAGTGATTGACCGGTGGCTGAACTCGAATTTAATTATAATAACCCTTTAGTAAAATAGTTTGAGCCGCCCCTGTATCATGTAATATTTTGATGGGTATAGGAGTACTTGTGCCAGTGACTGACATGGTGCCATCGGACACATATGCAACATACTCCTTTCTGATATCAGCCTGCTTGACATAATTCTTAAGAATCATGATATTATTTCTGTGAGGCTTTTTAGAGGAAACTATTGCTACTGTTTTAATCTTATGGTCGGCTTAGTTTTTTTTAAAGCATAACATGACATTTACATGACAATACATGACCTTTTTTTTTACAGTACTTGACCTGGTTTGGTTTCATTGTGGTTTCTCCAGGACACTGGAGTGATGATGGCTGATGGATGGCTCAGACGCTTGATCAGAGTAAGGTCTTGGCCTCTCAAAGCCATCAATCCTCTTCACAAACACTTTCTTTTGGCAAAGAACATAGTTATCAGCAAGAACGGTTGCACCTCGAAGCGTACAAACTTTGAGTTGATTAAGGTGCATCCTAATGTCGTTGTGAACGCATCTCTTGAATACTTCAAACATCATAAGTTGCCTCCAGTCCTCGCAGGTGTCAGGTGACTCAATCTGCACCATCTGTCCAACAAAACTTATTTTTCACCTCCATGGTGGTGTTTCTTCATCTCCACTTCTACGCAGCGTCTTTCATTTTCCGCTTCCAGTTCTATTCTGTGCCTTTCATTTTCTGCATCCATTTTGCGATTTTCTGCCTCTGCTTCAATGCCTTTCGTTTTCGGCCTCCGTTCAGCGGATATCTATCTCTTGAAGACGAGCCTTTCTGTCCTCACCCTTGACAGCCACTGGAAACTTCCTTGAGGGTCGCGAGTCATCAGAGTCTTGCGCTGATTCATCTTCCTCCTTTATGGTTTTCTTCTGGGGTGCTTTGGGCATCACTTTGGCCTTGTGTTGATTTTCCCGGTAACAGACCTCTTTCAGTTAAAGCCTTTTGAATTGCGTTCCGATGTTCTTTAGTTGGTCCTTGTTGAAACGACCCAGAATTCCAAGAATTTTTGGAAAGGATTTGCTAGGAAGTCTGATAACTCAGATATTGTGTTACATTACCCACAAGGCTCAATACCCACAAACTTGGTAATCCTGGACGACCCACCAGTTTGTGATGGTGCATGCCTTGTACATAACACTGAGGTGATAGCTCTGGACATTCCTCACAGGACACAATTGACTCATATGTTCTATGTATGAACTCTCACAGACATGCAAACACAGTGAGGAAATTTGCATGACAATTGTTTCAATTATAAAGCATTGTTTTAGTAAGGGTACTATGCCATTATACCATTCTCTGAATGCTACATTTTGGGTGTCTGCAGTTGGTAATTAGCTTGTGAATGAAATGTATAGTCACAATCGCCGTATCTCTAACCTAAACTTGTAAAGAAAACTGTCACCAAAATATGACTGAATTGCTAGTGAGTGAGTTCTGTATATGTATCTAAACTGAATGTATCTGAAGTGAAAGGTCTTTCCAGCTTGAAATGGATAATTAAGATCGTAAGTGGTTACATAAAAAAAAACCATTGGCCTCTTTGTAAGTAGCATGTAGGACTGAAACCTTATCAACACTCTCCATTCTGCTGGTGATTGACTCACTGTAGTTTGAGTTTAGACAGTTACACACGACAGTCACACATATTATGACAGATCGGCCATCACCTCGCAGCATCACTGTACACAAAGTGTGTTTGTGTGTGTGTGCACACGTCACTGGTAGCATACCATTTGGCTTTTGAGATCAGTGTCAGAAATCAACCACAGTAATGCTACAAATGGTCTAATAGATTTTGGTGCTTTTGATGCATTGTATCTTATACAAATAATCATAATTAAACTATCCATAATGATCTCTATATCACACATGAATTGAGAGAACTTTTAAGCTAGTTTATCTATGAACAGCTAATTTTCAAAGTAGTTTACTGCTGAATGCACAGGTAGAAAGAGGCATGTAGCAAATAAGTATTTGGACTGGTACCAGAAATCAATTTAGTGCCTAATGCATCTTCCTGAATACAGCAGTGGAGAGGGAGTTTTAAAGTAGGGAAAAGCAGCTGCCAGCTGTAGCAAACCTTCCTAACGTGAAAAGAAAACAACATAAATCACATTTCACTTGAAAGTCCATGTAACTCAATTTGAGACATGGACAGGAGACAGACTGTGTGTGTGTGTGTGTGTGTGTGTGTGTGTGTGTGTGTGTGTGTGTGTGTGTGTGTGTGTATGTGTGTGTGTGTG
>JBCNYG010000006.1:15773897-15784069 GCA_039654305.1 Porochilus rendahli | reverse complement strand
CACACACACACACACACACACATATACACACACACACACACACACACACACACACACACACACACACACACACACACTGGTTAGATATTCTATTCTGTCCCAATATTCAACCCAGTGATATGTTTTGAATGCATTTGAAAAACTCTGATCAACACTCAGAATCTAATATCTCACCTGTATAATAGCATGCATTCTTAACAGATTGCAGCAGTAGCAAAAGGTAAGAAAGGGTGTGAAGAGTGGCATGTGTATTAATTCTAGGTATACTAGATAATTCTGTGTTAGGTTTTAGCCTTCATGCGAAAGCAGAAAGATAGAGTCATTTTCAGAATACATACACTATACAGTATGCTTTGAATGTTTTAAAAGAAATTCCTCAGTTCCCAACATCAAAATTAACATTTATGTATTTTGAGAGTAGTCTAACTTTGTCACGAATATTACAATCAAATTCCAGCCTTTGTTTTTGTTTGGTTTTTAATTTTTTTATTTGCACATTATGTCTTAAAGGCCAATTAAAAACAAAGATTTGCTACAAGATGAAGCTGTTGTAGAATGTAGCAGAGACAACTTGTAGTGGTGTGAATTGATCATGGCAAGTCGTTACCGGCCAATTGATGCATTTGTAAAACTTTTCAAATCTCAGTTGCATGGGTTTAGAACTTGTTCTTAGGTTCATGCTTTAATAATAAATGCAGTTGTTTACCTTAATGATCATTCAGTTTAATAGGGTTGAGGGGCAAAGAGAGAAAATGAAACTAAGACTAGAAAGAGTCATTTGAGAGGTTTAGTAATAAATTGCTTTTTTATGTTTGTTATTTATGTCTCTGTCAATGTGTTACAATAATGGCTAACATTTTCAATAAATTGGCTCCTGCTAAATTTGCATCTAACGTGATTTAAGTAAGTAAATAATACTTAGAACAATGGGCCTACTGCACGCATTGTTATAGAAATGTTGGTGCTGTGGCAAAAAGTCTCAGCGGTGTGAATCCCCTTGTTTTAGACTTCAAGAAGTTGCTGGCATCATGTATCATGTGCAGCTCATCTTGTTGACAATCTTTGGTCAGAACTGGCCTTTCTGTTGAGTTAAAGGTAGATGAATAAAAACAAGCCCACCCTGTAAATTCACAAAGCCTTAATTTGCCTGACTGCAATAATCTGAAAGTGCCCTTTTTTTTTTTACATTTTTTACATGAAACTATAGATGCATCAAATAAATTAATAAACAATTATTAAGTCGTTAAATACCTTAACAAAATTCCAGGTTAGGTAGTCTGAAATAAAATATGCTATTAAGAAGACATCACTGTGACTGATTAACTCTGATATGATATGCAAATGAAACATATCGAATAATTTAGTGTCTAAAAAAACAAAATAGATCCTGCTATTCAGAACCAAATCAATATTTTTGGTGTGCATCTTACAACCTCAGTCTCTATTAAGATTGAGGTTTTTAAAATTTCTTTTGGAAGCTGCTGGGATATTACCATCTTTACACTTTTCATATAACCAGGAAAATCTTTTTACAAGGTTGTTTTTGAGGTATGATATAAAAGTAAATCATTAAAAAAAATTTTTTTATTATTCTTTATTAAGTGGATTCATATAAGTACGAAAATATTAAAGTTGACCAAAAACAGTCCAGCTAGATTCTGCTGTTTCTCTATCAGCTATTATTACTCAGTAGATAAATGCTTTTTTTTTGTGGTTAGTTCTTATTACATTTAGTGGATGTCATTCAGATTCTTTACTGTAAAACAGATTGTAGCTCTTCCTTCTGAAATGCAGTCAGATGCTGTAGACATTTCACACTCTTACTAGAGGAGTAACATGCACCACTTAACACACAGCTCTCACACAGAAAGAAAGACACCTCAAAATTCATTGCAGTTGATTAGAACAGATTCTAGAATTCTATGAAGGTTCTGACTTCTATCTGGATAAGATAAAAGATATGTTCAAATTATAGAAAACAACCCCAACCTCAACCATTTGCATATCTCCAGTGGTGTATTTTGTGATAAGCCTCGACGTTGCCTTTTTTTTGTTTAAATTTTCTAAATGACAATGCTAGTCATTGTTCAGTTTGGTCCCTGCGATGGATTGGCACGCTTAAAGGGTATACTCTGCCTTCACCCAGACTTAGCCAAACACCAAAATTTAATTTGACTACCAGCTGATATGACAATAGTAATAATTAACTCTTACTTGATCTGTACATAAAAAGAGCAATACAAAAGAGCTTTTATTACTTAAATAGCTGTCTAGCTGTCTCATCTTTTCATCTGTACACTGTGTTCAAAGATATTAGACCTTCCAAAGCTTCAACTTTCTTTCTATTGTAAAAATGATAAAATAATAAGGCCATCAACGCCAATGCGCTCATCATCTTGTAATCAAACTGAATCTGTGCCATAACTCGGCACAAGTGAGTACTGATGATCTGCAGCTTGAAACTCCAATGTCCAATGTCCAGTGTTTCTTATTATTATTATAACATCGTTGCTGCTAAATACTGAAGAAAACCATGACGAAATACCGTTGAATGAAAACTGAAAAATACCTGTTTTTCAACTGTTTTGAATTGATTTTTAAATTGCTGAGTTCTCAACATTCAATATTTTTTCTGTTATTTGTTGAATAAGATGATCAAGGAAGGACCAGGCAAGTCCTTTTTAAGTAATACAGTGCCTTCATAGAATCCTTATAGTTGCTGCTACTGGTATAAGTTTTTACACCTATTTTGATATGGACCTCAAAAGGTAAGATTATTTGCCAGTACAGTATTACAGTATACATATGTAGATTATGCATTAAAGAATCCTGTTAAAACCAACTGCAATAGCAACCATAGCAATGAAAAAACACAGACACACACTGATCTTTCTTCCCATCTCCCTCTCCCTCTCCTTGTCTATCTGTCTCTCTGACATTGTCCTACACCAGATCAGACTGCACTATCATGTTGGTACAGATCGTTGTTTTTACATTGTGTTTTTCTTCCTTCATGCTTTGCTTGTACCCTTCTTTAGTCGTGCAGCTGTAGTGGGGTCAGGGTTTTCGTGTCTGCATTTTTTCTTCAGCCTTGTTGCTAGTCTTTATGTTATTCTGATTTGTCCCTTCTTACCCTGCTGTCTTCTAGCTGGACTTAAGGGTAAGTGCTTCCCTGTTAGCTAGCACCAGTCAGATAATCATAACACCATTATCTGGCTAATACAATGTGCCTTTTTTACTCTTTTTTCCTTCCAGTTTTATTTTTTCCTTTTTTTCCCCTCTCAAATCTTCTCCTGCCTTAGACCAAAGTTGCTAACTTAATTTAATGAATGTAGGTCTATTAATATATACTTTATTGTATTATTGTTTTATTTTATTTTATTTAATTTTTCCAGATTAGGATGCATGAATATATAATTCGTCTGTTGTTATTTCAAAGCACATATTATGACTGATTTGTCTGCATAATTGCCTTCTCTACCATATGTAGTATTGCTGGTCTGAGAAGATCCCTCAGAGTAAAGGTGAAAGATGGCGTAAAAAAAACATCAAGTAGTTATCATTGTAGATGCTAATTTAAATTTTATTAGATACTGGGGAAAGAAGCCTGACTGGAGAAATTATCGTACTGATGATGTCAGTGAAGTGAATTGTAAAACACAAACAATCTTGTTGATATACACAGGACTTTAGACCCTCATTTATCTATTAATTAACATATTTCGCTCAATTTCAAATTAACCTTTGACTAATTAAATAATCTACTCATGCCAGCAGAATCTATAGCTCTTTACTCTTGAGGGTTCATTTACTTTTAGTTTGATTTGTTTCATTTTGGTTTTGGTGCAGAAGAGTTGGCAAATATGTAAGTGGAGTATTCTGAATGTCAATGCCAAGGACTAGGTATTGCCATCATTCTTTTCCATGAAATACTCCCAGATTTGTAATATTTATCAGATTTGTCTGGGTCCATTATGAATAACTGCCAGGCCCAGCAACCCCTTAGCATGGAGAGATTCCATTTTGAATTATGAACATAGTTCGTTTAGATGGTGGCAAAAGGGTGAGATTTTTTGTTTTTCTGTTCCTTTTAGTTTTGTTATTACCCATTTTTCCATAGAATGAATGATCCACTTTTAGCTTCTTTTGGCTTCATACAAAACCTATGTATTTGCAACAGAACTGTAATGCTAGCCTGTTAGCTTGCCACCATGGTGGTTTGCTTGCTAGTGTGCTCAGCAATTTTTGGGAACACACTGAAAACTCCTTAAGTATTGTCAACTTGCAAATGCTATGCAAAAGCAAAAAAAGATGGAATGCAAATAGTCAGCCTTTAGTGGAAAATGTATCAATAGTTCTTTTCTTGCATGCCACTGAAAAGCATAGTGGTTTGACTCATTGTCTTCCCGCATGTGATTCTAGATCATCATGGAGCATTTACAACCACTCATGTTCAAAGAAAATTAATATTAAATTATGTAAACAGTGACGTTATCTACCTCTCCTACTAATTAGACTTTAACAATGATTTTAAAATATATTGGCATATGGTGGTATTTTGAGATATTCAGTTTAGGATTTGACTGTAAAGTGCAGCTGTTAGTAGATGAACATTTACAACAAAATAGCATGGTTAAAGTGGCTATACATCTTTGCCCAATATCATGCCCCTCTCTCAAGCCCTTGATCTGTTCTTCCTTATTTATTTTTATTCTCTTCAACTTTTTTTTACTTTTTTCCATATTAAGTAGTTTACTGACCCATACTATATTACAAGTTCTGCAGCTTTTGTTAATCATAATTATGTAGTTATTCTGTTGTTGTTGTTAATTTGTTTTGTTTTTTTAATGTTTGATGTATTATAGTATATACTACATGGGAATGGAGTGATCTGATTGGTCTGCTATTTCAGGATCATAAATAATTAATTTGAGTGGATAATCTTTCACTGGAAATTACAGACAAACATTTATGGTTTGTGGTCACTAAGGCTGAATTCCTAGAAATTCAATAAAATGCCCCAGAAAAATACATGGGCTATATCACCTTCATGTTTTAATGTTAAAAAGGCACTTTATTTTATCTATAGATGACTTTCAAAGTTAATAATAGTTTTCATTGTGTGCATGGACCGGAGAACAGGAGCCATCATGAAAACCAGTGGAAAGTTCACCATGGACTTGTTTAAACCAAGTAAAATCACAGAAAGCTGTTTTTTATTTATTTATTTATTTATTTTTTTACCATTTTGAGCCTGTCTGGGAAAAACTCGGCGGGGTACATGGCGCAGGTGCTTCGTCAGATAATTCCTTAGATACACAATTTCCTCAATCAATAGATCAATAAAGTAGTCTGATTCTGATTCCAGTGCAAAAGCTCGTCTTGATGCCCTTTTGTTCTGAAAGTGTATTCAGGTTTTGAATTAACCATTTCATAAACTTATACGTATAAGTTAGGCTGCGGCACAGTGGCGCAGTGGTTAGCACGTTCGCATCACAGCAAGAAGGTCCTGGGTTCAATTACCAGTCTTGTGGAGTTTCTGTTTCTTGCAGTTTGCATGTTCTCCATGTGCTTGCATCAGTTTCCTCCGGGTACTCCAGTTTCTTTCCACAGTCCAAAACATGCACATGTAAAATACTGATTGGCTGTTCCAAATTGCCCCTAGGTGTGAGTGTGAATGGTTGTATGTGCGTTGGCCTGGTGAGCTGTGCAGGGTGTACCCTGCCTTCGCCCAGAGTTTACTGAGATAGGCACCAGTCTTCCTGCAACCCTAATTAGCATTAATTGGCTTAAAAAAATTAATGGACGAATAAATCTTAGTCATGCTGGTGTTATTTATTAGCCCTAATTTATTTGTCAGATCTAGAACAGCAGTGAGGTACCCTCCTCACCTTGGCAATGTTAAATATGATCTCTGTTATATCTGATCTAAGCCAATCTCATCTTCCGCTGTAATGCTAAAAAATGTAAAAAAAAATAAATAAAGGTAAATGTCCTTTTTTCTAAGGTGCCCGTGCAGTATATACTAAAACAATTATGCACCTCAGGCTTGGGAGATCTCACAAAATGAATATTCAGCAACATCCCCCTCGTCTTCGGTGCATAGTAGTTAATTACAGTGGGTACGGAAAGTATGCAGACCCCTTCCATTTGCTAAAATTATTTAAGTTATTTTTTTTCTCATTAATGTACACACAGCACCCCATATTGTCAGAAAAGCAAAATTTTTAAAAAGGAAAAACTGAAGTATCACTTGGCCGTAAGTATTAGACCCTATACAGTGACACTCATATATTTAACTCAAGTGCTGTCCATTTCTTTTTATCATTCTTAACAATCCCAATACAATCCCAACAGTGAAGCATGGTGGTGGCAGCATGCTGTGGGGTGTTTTTCAGCTGCAGAGACGGAACGAGCATTTTTGGAGAGACCTGAAATTGGCTATCCAACATCCACCATCCAGTCCAACAGCACTAGAGAGGATCTGCAAGGAGGAATTGCAGAGGATCCCCAAATCCAAGTGTGAAAAATATGCATCATTCCCAAGAAGACTCATGGCTGTATTAGCTCAAAAGGGTTCTTCTACTTAATAATGAACAAAGGGTCTCAAAACTTATGACTATGTGATATTTCAGTGTTATTTTTATTATAACTGTACAAAAATGTCTACAATTCTGTGCTTTTCTGTCAATATGGGGTGCTGAGTGTACATTAATGAGGGAAAAAATACTTAAATGATTTTAGCAAATGGCTGCAACGTAAAAAAAGAGTGATACATTTAAGGGGGTCTGAAAACTTTCCGTACCCATTGTATCTTCACACTTTTTTCTTTTCTTTCTGCTGTGACTCTCCCTTCCTCATGGCTTTTCTACACCATATTTTCTTTTTCTCTTTCTGTATAATATTCCCTATTAAGTAATGCTCCTCTCCTGCCACTTTTGAATAATTATGGATCAGCTGAATGAAATAATGGTTTATTGTACACATAAATAATTGACAGGCTGCATGTAACCCCTCAAAATCCCATAAGGATCTAGCAGGACTAAATTAAAAGGGAACATAACCTTTTCTAAATCTGTCCTTTCTTTATGTAAAAAGTCATTATTCTGTCCTGTCACCAAATTCATAACCATTTTCACCTGTTTATGTGTTTTAAAAAAGACATGATGAGCTGCCACTTACAGACTTACAGACAGCTCAGAGACACAGTACACACTGTTCACATAACCATCACAACCTTAGCCTGGATCCCATCATTCCTTTCTGACTATAATATTATGCTAAAATAAGAGACAGGCATGTAACTTTTTATAGAAATAATTTTAAGAAGGACTGTGGAATAAGATATGAAATTTTTTTGCCTTTAAATATTGGAATTTTTAATCCTATAAAGTGTGCATCCACAACAGGGAAAAAATACAAAACTGTTAAACTAGCTTATCAGAATCCCCCTGCTTTTTTTACATCTTCATTTTTACAAGCACACAATCCATCATTTCTCTCTAAATGAATGGCATTAACCAGTTGCGAATGGCAGAATCTATTCATGTGAATGAAAAAGCATTACAATTCATCAGAATTCTTCCACAATCCACTTCCCTTTAGTTATAATCAGGAGTCTTTGCAAGCAAAAACCTAGTAAGACTTTGGACAAACTGCACCCAAATCTGTCCATGCATGCCCATCCAGTCTGAATGTGGGTTGATGAGATGAACTTGAGCATTGCCTAATTCCCCATTGCTAGGTCTGATTGAACTCTCCTTGATTCCTGCTGCAAGTTGACAATGTGAAAGCTGAAATTCTTTGGTTTGCTGTAGACTAGTTGAATAAGATGTAACTGTAATGTTAAAGGAATATGGGTCTTTGTGTAGACTCTTTTGCTAACTTTCTCTTCCTTACACCACCCCAACCTCCCTCCTTGCGGCATGCATGATTGGGTGGACAGATGCTGATAGAGCACAGAAACACGGCATGGATGAGTTTATCTCGGCTAACCCGTGTAATTTTGACCACGCCTTACTGTTCGAGATGGTGCAGAGGCTCACACTGGACCACAGGCTCAATGACAACTTTGCATGCTTGGTAAGTAAACAGACCTACAAAAGGGTCCAAACATATGGGTCCACTACAATAAATGGTTCTATTTGCCATCCATTTTTGGTGGCCAAGTATATAGTGGCATATAGTGCTTTCCAAAAATGTGGTGGCTTTCATTTTACACTTAAGGCATTTGGCAGAAGCCCTTATCCAGAGTGGCTTACATTTTTTCATACAACTGCTTAACCACCTGAGCCATCACTGCCCTTTCATTATCCTCCCTAGCTGGGTGGATGCATAAATATATTTGTCCAAACAATATCATCTTTGAACAGTATTATCACATTCAACAAAGAACAATGATACTTAATATTGTGTGTAAGCATACACTGTGCAAGCAGGATATTTTTATACTCTATTATAATTAGATGCATTTCCAAATAAAACAATCCACATGAAAGAAGACACTGTTCTTAAAAGTTAACATGTGAGCTCTTCCAGATCGCAGAGTCTCTGACTGACTTACAGTCTTTATCTCCAATTATTCCACCGCACTGCGTGTAGCACCCTTTAGCTTTTGCAGCAATACCTCAGCCTCTTTTCTCCTTTGTTCCATTTCCAGGGTTGGTTCAGCCCAGGTCAGGTCTTTGTTCTGGATGAATACTGTGCTCGAAATGGTGTGAGAGGATGCCACAGGCACTTGTGCTACCTTAGGGACCTGCTGGAGCGAGCAGACACAGGACACATGATTGACCCAACACTGCTGCACTACAGCTTTGCTTTCTGTGCCTCCCATGTCCATGGCAACAGGTATCATGTCCATGATGATAGTGATTTTAAAAAATCAGGAAAAGAATGAAGGACCAGAGGGTCATCATCGCTTTTTCCATCATTTTTTTACTTAGTATTTGTTTTTTTAATTAAATATTTTCCTTTCATAACCATATTTTTAATGTTTATTTCTGCCTTTTTTTCTCACATTAATCCATTATTTCTAAATCTTAATGATTTTCATAACCCATAAAGACACCATATCTTTTCGTTCATTTTGTTTATTTCTGAATCTTATTGCTTCACTGCTGCTCATCTTCATCTTATGTTCCTGATAGTCAGAGGGGGTCTGATTTACTAGGGGCTGGCTCTAAGCCGGAAGGGAAAAAAAAGAGGAGCTTTAAAATTCAGCAAGTCCCACTGTTTCAAAGGTAAGAGGGCTATAAAAGCAAGGAAATATTACATTTAAATGTTTATTTCATCAATAAATATACAGAACATCCCCAGAAAAACTGGTAATCAATCCAGAACACACCAACATTACAGAATCGCACCAATAATGTAAAAGTAAAGTCATGTCAAGAACAAATTCAGTATACATGCAATTATACATTTACAACATATATTGGAACTAATATAAATGCATATTTATTTTGACTGAAATTATTATGCTATTATATTCAGAATATTATTTTTGACTTGTCTTTGTATCGATTGTAATTAGATAGTGATTAGAAGGTTGAGCGTATGTTTGGTTATAACGTAGCTCCGGTAAAATATTTCAATGGACAGTTTTGCTAGAGAGTCTGTATCCTGTAATGTATAATAAAAAATAATAATAAAATAATAATAATAATAATAATATTAATAATAATAATAATAACAATTGAACATTCTTGAGTGAATGTGTCTCTGCTGGCACCTCCTGGATGCCTAACCTATATTTAATTATTTATATTCCAATACATACTACAAGGTACCAGTTAACAAGTGTACACAATATAAGCTCAGTCTCTTCAAATTCATGCAAGTAATGTGCATGCAAGATGCATATTACTGTTGTAATCCACAATACTATAACTTATATAAATATCATATTGATAGCTGTATACAGCATGCCCCAAATATTTAAAGAAAGGGTCAAAAATGTATTGTACTGTGAACTTGTATAAAAGCCTGGGAAAACACTGTGCACAGACAAATTTTTACACTTTCACTGTGCACCGAAAACCACAAGTTTTCCTAAAATTAATGGGTTTTCCTTTTACAGCCATTAGACTTAATTCATCCATTCATTCATTTTCTGAACCGCTTATTCCTAATTAGGGTTGCGGGAAGGCTGGCGCCCATCTCAGCCGACTCTG
>JBCNYG010000006.1:15737262-15748796 GCA_039654305.1 Porochilus rendahli | reverse complement strand
TGTTGGTGTGTATGTATTGGGTTTTGTGTGTGTATGTATATGTGTCTTTGTATGTGTTGTGTGTGTGCGCGTGTGTGTGTGTGTGTGTGTGTGTGTGTGTGTGTGTGTGTGTGTGTGTGTGTGTGTAAGAGAGAGAGAGAGACAGAGAGAGAGAGAGAGAGAGACAGAGAGAGAGAGAGAGAGAGAGATGTGTGTGGATGTGTTTATTTGTATATGTATCTGACAGTGAGCACTCACATGCAGTACTGTACAACACAAGTACTGTAGCATGACTCCATGTATGCATATGTATGCAAATTTAATGGATATATACATCTATATATGTTTAGACACTCTAGTCTCTTGCATGGGTTTGTTTGTGGGTGTGGGTGTGGGTGTGGGTGTGGGTGTGGGTGTGTGTGTGTGTTGCTGGAGAACGCTATGTTTGTGTGCATTACAGCAATGGTATACAGCCACCATGAATCTACTTGGGACTTGGCTCACTGATCGAATGGACCAACAGCTCCATGTGTACCAGCTCAAAATTCTCATCAGGATTGTAAAGGTACTGTGTACATGGGAATGAAGCAACTTAATTAAATTACAGCGATCCAACAGCACTGTTCAGAGTGTACCCTGCCTTTGCTTATTGTTGGCTGAGATAGTCTTCAGCCTCCACGCAACCCTAGTAAGATTTTTTCTCCCATTTATGCTCTTTCCACTCTCTCTGCCTATTTTGCTCTGGTTGGTCATCATAAAAGTTCCATGCATAGTGCGCTGGGAATCAGACTGGGATGGGCAAGAAAGCTGGGTGGCAATTAATGGGAGAAGGCCAGTTAATCTGAAGGCACAGCATACTGTGATGCGTTAGTGTGAACCTAAAATAAGAATCTATAAAAGCCTTATGCTTACAGCCAGCTCAAAACATAAACATATTTGACACTGTGGCACCTTCTAACACGGCTATTGAACACTGTAAAAACATATGTAACAACAACATATGGGTCAAAAAGAGGAACAAGCATACTATTTCCCCTTTAAGTAAAGACCACGACATTTGCTGGCACTTTCAAGAAGTGGATTTAAGCCTTCTGCTTACATCGTCTTTTAGAGGCCATCATAGCATCAGCCTTTCTTTTCTTTGTTGTTGGCTAGTTTTTAAATTTTTAGTAAGTTCAATGTTTTGGTATTTGCCTTGTGCTTGTGATTGCTTAGTTTGTATTTAGACGATTAGATGGCTGCATGCCATGCTTCCTTATATCAGTTTGTATTTAATTTCCTGGATCTCTTGGATTGTCACTCCACAATAAACTCCTCATCTGTCGTATTCATCTGTCTCCACATGCATCCATGACAGGTAGCTTTCAGCTTATTTCCCTTTCCCTAAAGATCATAGTATACAGTGTAGCAAGATAACAGCTAGCATGCAGAGTGATATGCAATGGTCTCTACCCAATATATTGCCTCTGTGTAAAACAAAGGTTGTTACCATATAAAAAATATTGTATATTAATTCCAAATTTTGGATCAAATAACAAAAAACATGTTGCTCTAGTATCAGTCTCATGAGAACTTGCAATAATCTCATTTCCTCACAAAAATTTCTTGACACCCTTCAGGATTATTTAAAATTAAATTTAAAGAAATTGTCATTAAATTGCTTGCAGGCACCAGAAACTCTTTTGCTGCCATTTCCTGGGGAATAATTGTGAAATTGCATATCTGTAAAATGCTCCTCTCATTCATTATTGTAGGGAGAGTCATCACCATAAAGACAACTGAGTGTTAGAAGCTGCGAAATGGATATTAAGGGGAAAAAAGTTGTTATGAAAACATTATAAATTCTGCATAGTGTCACCATATATCATTCCAAACTTGGTTGCCTCAGCCAGGTAGTAAGGTGACAAACTGAGCATGTTTCAAATTGTAAAATGTGATAAACCCAGCAAATTTCATCAAGATCCCAAACACATAAATCACATCTGGCAAACCTGGTTAGAAATAATTATTTTGAAAGAATATTAAATTATACAGCATATATGAAAATTATTATATATGAAAGAGATGTCTGTAAATATATTATCATTAAAAATCTGTCTTGTTCATCATGTTCAGTAGTATTTAACTTTTTTGTGCTCTGTAGAAAAAATATCGAGATTTTAGGCTGCAAGGTGTTCTTGACTCGACGTTGAACAGCAAGATGTATGATACAGTACGGAACCGACTCATTCTTGAAGAGGCTACTGCCTCAGTCCGAGAGGGTGGCATGCAGGGCATTTCCATGAAGGACAGCGATGAAGAGGATGAAGAGGATGATTAGAGTACCAAGCCATGTCGTGTGCTCTTAACCTGAACCTCTCTGAACCCTACACCACCCTACCCTTTCACCATAGCCTGGGAAGATGCATGTACCCACCCTGATTACTTCCATTAGTCACCCTAGGACCTTCCATCATCTGCTCGATAGGCCCAGATACAGAGCTAAAGTCAAGAAAAAGCTAGTAATTATAATAAGTAAAAAGAAATGTTAAAAATAGTTATTAAGAACATGACTGACAATTTTAAGTGGTGTTATGATATATGATATAGAATGAAAAAAAATCTTTTTTGGGGGACTGATTTATTTGGGGATTTATTTCTATGTGTTCCTAAGCAATATGGAGTACCATTTGTTTGACAATGTCGAGTGAGATTATTAGGTGTTTCCGTGTCCAATGCGATAACATACAGTATATGGCGCTTCTTGACGTACTCTTACATACATTAATGGTACATTGTCGTAAAAGATGAGTGTATGGATACTTTTTTGTCTTGTCTGTTTTTAAAGTGGATGCCAACTGCTTCAAAACTGAAAATGAACCTCTGTACTTCAGTTAAACGTTGTTAACTGTAAATGTCCTCTGTGTCTGCACATTCTCATTAAGAAAAGTAACCGTTTTTTTATTATTTTCTTGTGCTGCAGCTCTGTGACTTTTAAAAGAATGTTTTGTTGCATTTCACCAACAAGATGTTGTCTCACCCTTATCATTAAAACTAATATGAATTTGTATTCTAGAAAGGCAATATTCTCTTAGCTCCATTTTTTTTCATTTAAGACGTCTTTTATTTCAATGTCAGAAATGACTACCAAATAATATATTTTTGTTTAGTTTAACTTTTACAAAGTAAAGCGATTCTCTCTGTTTTGTTTCTTATGTTATATTCAAAGCAATTGTTTGGGTTATTACTTACACAGCCAGAGATATGTGCCATTCTGGGAGGGATCTCACTATTGTTTTGTATATACACAGCTGTATATTGCACTCTGAGCCATCACTGCATGCCTGTGGGTTCCACCTTCTCCAAATGATATGTTTTTTTTCTCTCTCTCTCTCTCTCTCTCTCTATCTATCTCTCTCTCTCTTTCTCTCACTCTCACTCACTTTCACTCTCTCTCTCTCTCTCACTCTCACTCTCTCTCTCTCTCTTTTCTGTGTCAGTTACCTGGTGGATTCATTCTTGCGTTTGCCTTATCAAAGCCAACAGTTGTTATATGCAAGAGCTGTGGCCTCTCAATAAATATAACTGTACAAATACACTCAGTGTCTGTAAGTGTGTGATTTAAAACAGTTTAACATTTTATTGTCAATCCATTTACTCTCATGAAAACATTCATTAGCTCCAAAATGAAAGACAAAAAGTTGAACAAAACGTGTCAAGTTCAGCACTGCAGACACCAGCAATAGGTTCTATGGATTTGGTCCATGCAATGTGCATATACAGTCCCTTCTGAAATGGTTGAAACAGTAAAGCCTTCTTTTGTTTTTGCTATACAGTGAACACTCAAGAAAAAAGCTGAATATGGGATCAAAATTCCAGCTTTCGTTGCCTAATATTTGCATCTACATGTGTTAAACAACTTACTTAGCATGTAATTTATAACTACATATTCACTGAAACCGGCTTTTTGCTATGGGTGAAAAATAAATAAATAAAAAAATTCACTGATGTACAGATGTACAGATAGCAAAAATATGATTTTGACTTGTAGCATCAGTGTATGTGACTTTATCTACATGATTTGATATTTATATTAAGTAACACCATATTTTTGCATCTTCAAGTGGACAGATTTTTAAATGGTACTTGTGTGAAAGGGATTTTTTAAAACCCCAATAAAAAATATGTACATATGTGGACAAGCTTAACAAGCAAGCATGAGAATCAAAAGCCTCATTCTGATACACAGTGCACTTCAAAAAAACCAAGGCCTAGTTTAAAATAAGACAGGCTCAGTTAGAAATTACAGATGTTGTAAATTGCTTGTTGACATAAAATTGAAGAGTGTTAGGAAGTAATTACATTCTGTTGTACTTAATAAAGATGGTATAGTTAACATGCTCCTCACAGCAAAAAAAGAATTTTTTTTCTTATAATTTTAAGGTGTTGGGCACCCTTTTGTTGGCATTGTGACTGCTGGGTAATCCTATGTGTCAACTTCCAGAGAACTGAGGATCGTTGTTTAGTGCTTCCCTGCATTGTTGGTAGTTTGCACCGAACATTTTCACTCCCTATGGATTGGAATCTCACTCAAGGCAACAGCTGGTCAATCAGAAGGCAGCTATAGTTTCCAGGAGAACTATTACTTGTCCAGCAAGATGCTGAGTAATACTTACCAGATAATTTCCTCATAATACAAATTGTACCCAAGAGTGGTAACAGTAATAAAATTTTATGTTTGTATACTAGAAAAAAAAACCTAGAAAGAGCACTAAACAGTAACAACCAAAACAAAGAAAATGTTTGGTGACACAATCCTTTACTTTAAAAAAGAAAAAAAAAAAGGGGGGGGGGGGGTAATAGTATCTGTGAAAATGAAGGAGTAAGCATCTTCCTGAACAAGTTACATTTCTTCTGGAGTTATGTTTTTTGGTCTCTTATGTGGTAAGCTGCATTTATTTTTGTGCTGAAATTTATTTGACTGTTCTAATCATTAGAAATAAAAAAATAATAATAAATATTCTAATAATAAAAAATATGTTTTCTTTTTCTAATCTTTGGAAATGTAAAATGTTCAGTGTAGCGGTCATGAAGTAACGTTTTATTAGTGTGCTTAAACATATGATTTTATAATAACGTTGACGCCGATGTGGACTTTTATTTTGATATATATATATCGCAAGCGTGTCTGTGCGCTTACAGTGGCGTCCTTCTCTGTGGGGCGCTTCTAGGTTTGTATACGTTTGAATATTGATTTGTAAACTGTTTTAATTTGAAGACTGAAATGGCCTGTGTAGCTACCGGGTCCATCGTGGTGTCAGACTGGCACCGAAGTTCTGAAAGCCGTGAATTTTTCAGCAAGATTCTGTACAGGAAACAGCGGAGAAAATTCGGTACGTTATCGTTTGTGGTATCTCCATGGAAACTATGTAGAGGGTTCGATTATTGTCACGTGATTGTGTCCAGGCTGTCTGTCTGTCTGTCTGTCTATCTGTGTGGGAGCATTTAACTAAACAGAGCTGGGGAGAGCTTCGTTTAGTTTTTATGTATCTTTATTTGGCTGTCTGTCATCACTATTTGGATAAAAGTATGTGGCCTCTTGACCAGGACGCCTAAATCTGCTTTCTAAATATCCTGTTCCAGATGTATTCTTCCCTTTTTGAATGCTTTCCAGTTAATTTTGAGAGAATTTGCCCTGTCAGCGAGGACATTGTTCAGTGGGTCATGTTGTCGTCTCAGAGATCAAGGTTACCATCGGTGTGTTAATAATGGTTATATTAGTATTACTATTTCTATGCCTTCTATAGTTTCCTCTCCCCTCCTAAAAGCAAGCTGATGTGGCTACCTAAATTTGATTGTGTGCTGCCCTGCAATGCACTGTCCTCCAATCCAGGGAATTATCTCAGACAGTGTTAGTGGGATAGGCTCTGGATACCCCACTGTACCTTGCCCTGTCTGCACAACCCTGAGCAGAAAAACAGTGTTACTGTAGATGGACGCTGATGATGGGTTAGCCATGTCTCCGGGCAATATGCAGACTTATTTTTGTAATAAATGCCTACTATAAAAATGCAATTCCTGCAGTATTCTTGGGTAACTTGTAAACAGGAAGGTGAAAAAATGGAGCATTGAAGTCTGTAGTTTTTGTAGGACTGGACCCTCAAACATTGGATGCTTCAGTCTGACTGTTGGGCTTTTACACCCGAGCCTAGTGGCTCATCGGAGCCGGAGCAAGAAGCTACGCCAGTACCCATTTACAGGTGGACAGAGGCACACTTGTGGTTAAGACCTTGCACAAGGATCTTAGCAGAGTTGGGGTATAACAGGGGTTTGAACCCATGACCACTCGATCATGAGCCCAGCACCCTAACCACTACACCACTGGCCACCAGCTTCAGTCTGACCAGCTCATTCATATTTACCCTGAAGGACTTGAAATCAGACATGTATAAAACCCAACAGTTTCTCTTTTGCACATGTGGGATTTAAATTAATCATTTTTAATCATTCACCCTAACTGGTCTTTAGTCATCTTTATTCACTTTTACCTGTCCATGGTATAGGTAGTTTTCTGAATATTAATTAAGCAACGTCATAATATTATTTTTCCTATATGTGCTGACTTATAGTTAAAGACAAACTGTAAAGTATATTAGAATTATGTACTGATTAATTCTTCTTCACTAACCATGGGAGGAAAGTCATGTAAACATGGGACAGCAACACAGTTTAGGATTGAGTTTGGGAATCTGGTGCTGTGCAGCAGCAATGTTATATAGTGCTCTAGCATGCTGCCCACTCAGAATCACAAAAAATAATTAAGTTATCACCAGAGAGTGTTTGGTGAAATTCATATTTCATTTTAGGTCTGTTAGAAGCTCCAGTGATGCCTCCACCTTTGAAAGCAGACATAGTTCGCTATAAAGTGTTCCTGTCAGGTAAAAGTGGAGTGGGAAAAACAACTCTTGCTGCTCGCCTTGCTGGTCTAGACATGCCCATCATACACTATGAAACCACAGGTACATGTCTCGATTACCGAATTTAATGAGTTTGAACCTACATAGGGAATAATATACCTAAACTGGTTGAGAAAAGTAAAATTATATGTTACCATTATAGGAAGTCTTAGTAGTTGCATGATTCCTGAATTCTTATGCTGTTTTAATTCTTAAAAATATTTCATACCTGTAGTTAGTGAACCAGTGCAATGAACTGTAAAGCCCATAAATTATGATCTCTTCAGGCATGGAGACATGTGTGGTGTTTTGGCCTGTAAAGCTGAGGGAGAGTGGCCGCATACTTTTTTTCCACTTTCAGCTCTGGGACTGTGGTGAGAACGCCATGCGCAGATTTGATCACATGCTGCCGGTGAGGATCTCTTTTAATACCTGATTCCTATACTCATCTCAACCTGTTATCAAGGTTATAGTGTGTTTACTTTTGTGAGCTAACTTTTAGGGATTTTTCCAACAGTCCTGTAAGGAACATGTGGATGCCATTCTCTTTCTCTTCTCCTTCACTGATCGTGGATCATTTGAGGATCTTTCTAGTCAAATGTCTCGAATCACAGAGCCATCAGACAGACTTATACGATTGGTGGTTGGGACCAAGTATCCTTGAATCAAAGCTGATATGATACCTAATTGTCAGGGTTTTTTGTTTGATGTTTGTTTTCATTAAAATGTTTTAAAATAATTTAAATAACTAACCAGAGCCCAGTGTATCACAATTGTTGTAGTGTTAATGCACATTTTATTATAATTACATTTTCAACCATACTTAAATGTGTTAAACCTGTTATCTGTGCTGAGAAAACATTATTATTTTTGTATATGCTAAAAATTGGACATTCAGTAAAATCTGTTATTTAACTTAATGCAGCACTTATTCTTCTGCTTAAAAGTGCTGATGAAAGTGTAATGCTTATTTATACTGCATCGCTGCATGTTCTGACATGCTATGGGTTAAGCAAACATACATATGGTATATACCTTAACTTTTTAAGATTTGACTTGTTTATACACACAGACGTAACAGAAAGTGACATCACCCGCTTTCAGGAGGTTTGTGGAGTGCCAGTGTTTCGGGTTGGAGGCGATGTGAGCGGAGGCTTTGGTGAAATTGCACCCCTTTTAAATGCCTTGGCAGAAAACCTGTGGCACCAGGACTGTGTGCACACTTGACTTCAGTGCCATCTTACTCAGGAAACATTGGTCCAGAAATAATTCTTTAAGTACAAATTTATATAAAACTGGGCAGGTTTGAAAATATTATGCATTTATAAAAAGTAACAGCTTTTATGTTCATCAGGGTCAAAGCGGACCTGGGGTCTATTCTAGAAACCCAGGGTTTTGTGGTGTGTACCCTGGATGGGACACCAATTGATCTCAGGGCACCATATACACACATTAATAACTAGACTCAATTAACTGGAGTCAGTCCATCTTCTTTTATGTTTTGGGAGGTGGGAGAACCTGCAAGAAGTGCACTCAGATGCAGGGAGGATAGTAACAAATTCAGTAAAGAATAGCTACACGGCTGTGCCCTCATGAAGTAGTACTTTTTTCCAATTTAATCCCTTCTAGACCATTCTAAGAGGGAAGTGGAAATTAGGTAATTTTCAACCTCCATGCATGCAAACTACAAAGTGGGAAACTGCAACAATCTAGCCTGTTTTCACTCATGATATGAGTGACGTATTCAGCCTCAAAATTGTATAGTTATGTATAGTATACAGTCATGTGTTAAATTTTACAAATTTATTTGAATGTTGGTTGTTTTAAAGCAAATACTAGCTAATTCTAGCTAAAGCATGTGATTTTTATTAATTTTCCTATTCCATTATAATAATAAAGTTGTCTTTGTTGAACAACAGAAATTCATTTGAAATACCTGAAAACAATATTTACACCTCACACAATGATTGATTATCATATATTTACAACTTACATATTACATAAGTGTAACCACAGTGTGGTAATAAATATGTAAGCTTTTAGCATAGTCAAAACCCAGAAGTAATTAATTAAGATAGATTATCCAAATTAGATTAAGAAATCAAATAGCAAGATCAATTTGCAAAAAAAAATTGCATACATTTTTTGTCCATTCACAAAAATAGAACAATTAAATGTAGTATTAGAATAAAAATAATAAGTCTGCAGATGCTGTAAATACCAGTGGTGCAAGACAACATTTCTGGATTTTAACTATTTGTTATCTAAACAGTTGCCTTCTGTTTCCATGCTCTGACCGTCAGTGTACCACTTTTCCCAAAGGACGAAGTCACTGACATGCGGTCCACGTCGGCTGGAAACTGCCATTTGTGTGAACATGTGTCCACGATTGTCCCGTCAGATTCCAACTAGTCCGTAGTGACGAACAATTTAGGAAAAACAAAAGGGAACACAACACAGTAATTGGTGTACATTTTTGGAGGTCACAAGCAAGGTGTTTATTTCAGTCTACTAAACATTGACCTTAAAGTTCCATAAGGGTTTCGTACATAACTGTAATGGAGATGCAGTATGATAGATGGTTAGTTACCTTCTCAGCAGTAACATGGATGAGGTTATTTGAGGAAGTAACAATCACTTGCTCTGGTGAGAATGCACTGAGATCCATGGTGAATATGTACATGTCTCCTATAGCACACACTTTCCCCTTCAAACAAATATATGACCATGCATTGGCTACTCAAGTACAAATTCATTAAAATAAAAAAGAAATTAATAGACTGATAGGATGTGTGTTATGAGAAAATAACCAACATTGGGGCTAATGCTCAATTTTGTTTTCAATAGCAGCATATCCTGAATTATGTTTGTCCTTTTATACTACATAAATTTGCTAACTTTTTCAGATTTTTATTTAAATAATATTAATTGCTAATAAAACACATTTCATGCTCTTGACCTGTTTTGTGTTGGCTCCCACCATCACCAGTTTCGTCCGTCTGTCCATATGACTTAGTAACTAAGGAAATGACATAGGATCACCAAATTTGGTGCATGGATCCCCTCAAGGGCCAGGGGTGTAACATTATATAACTGTTGAATATACCTTCGTATATACTACAGGGGAATGGTATGATCTAATTGGTTTGCTATCTGGGGATTATCCTGGATGAATATTGCTATAATCAAAAGCACAGACAATTATGGTTTGTGGTGGTCAATTGGAGCAGGCAGCGTCATAATTATCATGCTTTAAAATGGTGAAATTAACCATAAAATTTGTTTTAGTTTGCTTTCCTTGAGTTTCCACCTATTACATTCTAAAACATTGACCTGAGTGCAGATCACCTGACCTACTTCTGTCATGGTTTTAAAAATATGTAGAAATAAACTATAAAAATAACAGTTTATTTTTTATGTTCCTGATTTGTGTATATGCTAAAATAATTCACTACCCTGATTTATCTACCCTGAATTGTCTCTGAATTAAACAGTCCTCTTGATTTTCTGTCACTAGACTATTCATCTCCATCTACCTTACCTTTGGTAACATGACTATGCAAAGTTAGGTTCGGTACTGACCCGCTATTTGTCTCTGAGTTCTCTAGTGGCATAAGAGGATTTAGCATGAATGGAAAAATCAATGTTATAAGTCTAGTGATGTAGAATTTTTACCATAAGAGGCATGTTATTTACATTTTACTAAAGCTGAAATTTAGATTTTACTTATCAGCAAAACACAAATACTGCAATTAGTAGTCATACAAAATCTCCTGAACTCACCTTTGATTCTTTGGTTGACATGATGTTCACAAATGGACAGTAAAAAAATATATGAAAAAGCAGTCCAATTTCGTCACATTCTAGACTACTGAAGTGTTTTTACTGTTTCATTGCCTGCATGTATGAGTTATATTATGGGGTATGGCTTATTATTTGGTTGTGGGTTTATATGGCTGAGATTCATATAATGTCCATGTGTAATATTTATCATGTAGGAGAGAAAATTAGCTTCAGTAAGTAATAATATTCAGCTGCTCCCCTGTGTGTAGTCAGGTTGGAAGTGACACTAGGAGGGCATTATTGATATTACTGAAATGAAGCTATATGCGAAATTAGTGTATGTGCTTGGTATTGAAACAGCATAAATACAACTGTGTGATATCTAGACAATTATTATGATGTGGTGTGAATACTATAGTTCACACGTGTTATTTATCACATCAGCTCTAATTAAGCATTACATTAGGCTTGTTTCATAAACAGAATGGAATGAACAGTGTACTAGAGAGATGTGAGTCATTTCTAAAGTGGGTTATGCTAGAGCTGTCAGAAGAGTGTAGTAACCATTTTGTATGGTCTCACTATGGTTGTCTGGGAAATGGCATACTGGGTAATCTGCTGATAATATACCACAAAATAAGTGTATATAGAATGGTATGAAACAATATAAAATGTTGTATTGCTTATTCATTTTCACGTATATTAGTATATTCATATCAAGCATGTTTTTACTACCTTATACTATGGAGCAAGAGTACACCCTCACTTAATTTGAAGTGGGATACTTAATTTGAAGTGGGACACAGTGACCACTGCAATAATTGTCTCTTTACACCT
>JBCNYG010000006.1:15628469-15638908 GCA_039654305.1 Porochilus rendahli | reverse complement strand
GTGTGTGTGTGTGTGTGTGTGTGTGTGTGTGTGTGTGTGTGTGTGTGTGTGTGTGTGTATGTGTGTGTGTGTGTGTGAAGGTCTAGCAAGCTGCTAAGGGTGTATCACGCCCTCACCCAGTGCTATATGAAGTAACATTTAATTTATTTATTCATTTTGTGGCAGCTCATTGTTTCAACTGTGACTTATATTTATCACTAAAATGATGCTGCACTAGAGAATCATCAAACTGTTTTTATTACTGAAACTTCTTAGTTAAAGTCACCTTTTCCTTGATCCACATCTATCTATGTTTGTCAGTTAATCAGTTTAATGAGAGAAATTGATGCTTTTTCAACGAAAGTCTACCGAACCGGAAGTATTTTGCAGTCAATCCAACCGGATCTCGGTAATGTTACACTTTAAGGCACTTCCGGGTTATTTCTTTCTCTTTTTTTCCCAGACCCGATAGTTGCCACTTGAGGATGCACGTCACCACAAACACTAGCGAATAAAAAGTGACCAATCTAGTAATATATTTCAATGGCAGAGGTCGTGGTCGTCATCCCACCCCCCTCAGATAGGACGGTTATATCTGATTTATTGACGCGACCATTGCATTATAGTATGTATGTAGTTCGCAAAACTAAAATGGCAGCCATAAGGACTACAAGTCAAAGGTTTAAAACGCTTAGGCTAAGAAAAAAACGGCAACGCTCACAGCACAACGTCACAAGGTTAATAAATTAAATTACTTACTCGATATTAATAGAATATAAACGATGTTACTAAAAATATAGAAGAGAATTAACAAGAAGTACAAAAGTCATGTATGTAATAATCCTTATGTTTTTAATATTGTTTATGTGTATTTTTGAGACATTTCAGGGTTCCAGAGTTTTAGGCAGGTAGGTAATCTTATTGACTGTAATTATGATAATGACTATCCTTCCTACATGTTTAAAATGATACATAACTCAATAGAAGAGTTAACACTTCAACTAACAAGTGAGGCTTTACCATTGGGTTTCACCCGGGACTGTTTCCGGGGGAATTCATGATGCGAGGATTTTTCAAGCAGTGCACACTAGTGACATCTAGTGGTCAAAATGGTCAAATGCGGATAGTAGTCCCCTTTGTCTTTGTGGAAACTGTAGAAGTCAATATCTATGTAGGATTTCTTGGGCATAAATATTACAATTTAATTGTTTCATGCATTCATTTTCTGAAACGCTTAATCCTAATTTGGGTTGTGGGGAGGGCAGAGTACACCCTGGACAGCTTGCCAGGCCACCCCAGGGCACAAACACGCTGACGGCAACCCAGTGGCCTATTTTTTTACGAACAACAGTAATGGTTCTTTTACATGCCTCTCACCACAGACAGTGAGAGACAGAAAAGGCTGGCCTTTCATAACCCAGTTAGCTGCACTGGTTGTTTATCATAATATAATAATAAAAATATCTATATATTTTTAAAGTTGTAAGTGGTTATTCAAATTCAGTGTTATACAACTATATTTGTTACTTTACCAGAGTGCATTGGTAATTTGATAATAAAATACTTTATAAAAAAAAAAGGCCACATGTTCTAGTGTCATTGCAACATTTTCTTTTCCTCTTTTATGGTGGGAAATTCAGTGGCTGCAGGGATTGAGTAGCTGATTTTTCTACTGAGAATTATTCTTTGTAAGGGTTTTTCTTCTGTGGTGATTAAGGCTTCTGCTCAACAAGGCTCTGGGTTACTGAGCAGAAGGTTGGGGACTTAAACCCAGTAACACCAAGCTGCCACAGTTGGGCCCTTGAGCAAGACCATTCACCCTTAGCTGCTCAGTTGTATAAAGAAGACAACTAACTTCAAAGCTACTGTAGCACAAACTGCTGAAGGTGTTAATGCTAGCTAAGACAACACACAGTGTACTGGTGCATTGTATTCCTGTGTAGTAGTGAAATTCTGTCCAGGGTGGAATTGTTTGCTGTTCTCTTTTTCACATCCTCCTTTCTTCTCATTTTATGGCCTGCACTATAAAATTCTTCCAGTAATCTTCTCTGGATAATTACATCCATGAAACTTAACTGTTGTGAATGTGGATTTGCACACGTTCTTTCAATAAAGGCAATTTTTATAATATATTTAATTTCTATTTGCCATCTTTCTCCATCTTTCTTTATTTTCCTTCATTTCAAACTGGGGTTGGTAATGAGGAGAACTAGCAACATTTGAAAGCAGAATCTCTTTAGGGCTCCGGCAAAACCCTCCTGTCCTTGGGGGCCCTTCCAAAGCCATGCCCCTCTACCCCCAACTTCACATGCATGAGCTCCGCTCTGATTGCTAGTTTGTGCATGGTAGGGTCACACAGCAGTTTTGAGAATTTGACAGAGAATTTGATATTAGATATTTCCAGCAGTCCGCAGGGCAGTGATTATTCTGTGTTTTTACAGTATTACACTGGCCATGGATGACAGATTTTTTCAACCTATTTCAGAAATTGTAAGTTATTGATTGCTGGTGGGAAGTAAAGACCATTTCAACCAATATAACAATATAATTTTTCTGTTAAGTCAATTTAGTAAATAAAATTTAATAGTTCACTCAATACTGTGTTCATATTTCAGTAAAATGCATTTTGTTAGCATGTAAATCCACAATTTATCGATACTATCATTCACATCCTTTACAATACAACTTTTGCAAATAGGTGGTAGTAACAGTTCACCACACTTGGATTTAGCCACTGAAGATAGCCACTGTAAAAAGCGATACATAGTACCAGACCTACAATTTGTTGCTAGAAAAAGCTACCTCAAGAATCATATATGATACATTTTAAAAGTAAATAAAATATATATATATAATTATTTCCAATTGAATTAGCAGTTTTTGAGCCATGCGGTAAGTGAGGTGACCTTTGGCCTTGGGATGTCACTATATGTATATCTGCCATTTTTCTGTCTTATCCTATACACATATAGGATATATATATATACAACCACAAAGGTGTGTTGGTGGTGGTTGTAGCAACATCACAGCAGAATGTTGCACTCTTGGCCAAAAAGTCGCCACGAACTATGGACTCAATTTGTTACAAACATGGGAAAAAACTGGCCCCTGTGAAATAGTCATTATGTTGTGAACACTTCACTGGAGATTGCTACAAAACTTTGGATCTTTTGTTATCAACTAGCTACCAGCCTAGCATGAAGTAATATGCATTTCCTACAAACAAGCCAAGCAAAGTGAGAAAGGCATAGAAAAAGCCAGTGCCACTTCAAGTCCCTGAGTAAGCAAGCATTTGGGAAGGAGAACACCCGGCTATGCGACTTGGATGTTCTCACGATGACAGCCGCCTCTCTCCCATATGCTGTTCCAGATGATGGGTAGGAGAAAAAACACAGAGAAGACTCGACCGGCTTACAAGAAAAGGGAGTGCTCTGGAGAAAGTAAACTTCTAGTTTAAAACAAAAAAAAATCTTTCTTATTTAGTTAAAAAATTAAGTGTAAATTATTATTTATAAGGGTTGGAATATCCGTTGCCTTACTGAAACTTAGCCACTTAAATCTTGGCTTCAGTGCAAGCTGTACTATGCAGGCATTCATGCTGTGACATCACACAGCTCGCTGATTCACGCTGTGCTCCAAAATCTTAACTCAGAATTTTGACAAAGGTAATTTTTTTTTCCTGTAAAAAGTGTAATAGCTTGAAGGAAAGCTGAAAGAATAGGAAGCAAAAATAAAACAGTAAAAATAAAAGTGTGTGTCCTTTAAATGAACTAATCCAAGCATGTAGTTGAGACTGGGTTATGGAGAAATAAACATGTACTAGGCCTTACTTTTCTGAACCGCTTATTCCTAATTAGGGTCGCAGGGAGACTGGCGGCCATCTCAGCCAACTCTGGGCGAGGACAGCTCGCCAAGCCATCGCAGGGCAGAAACACGCTGACGCAAATCAGCAATGGTTCTTTTACATGCCTCCCACCATAGACAGTTAGAGACATGGCCTGCATTTGATAATCCAGTTAGCTTCACTGGGGGGGACAGCAGTGACAACCCGATGATACCTTGAACCCCCGACCTTGGGGTCAGCAGTCCAGCACCTTAACCACAAGGCCACCACTGTCCCTAGAACAAGCATACTGATTTCTTAAAATGAACTTTAGCAGTGTATCTTTTGTGGAACATCATGGTGCAAGACATATCTACCATGTAACACTAAAGTCTAGGACTTTCAAAAGCAGAATTTAAAACTTGCATTTATATGTAAATAAGTATGTAGCTGATTATGTTGCTAAAGTGTGAATAAAGTTGTGTAACTGAAGCACTGTGGCTTGATATGGGAAATATCATGACTGATAAAAATAGTTAGATTAAATTAACAGCAAACAAAAAGTTGTTCTGAAACTAAACAGAAATGAAACTGTAAAACAATATGGTTAAATGCTTTGCAAGTTCACTCATGAAAACTGGCCATCCTTATGCATCACCGAGAACGTCATGGTTTACTCATTGCGAGTGTCAACAACACAGGAAGTTGAAAACCATGTTAGCAGCAAAGGAGGAAGCTACACGTTGGGCAATAATTAGAAGCTGCCACAAGAGCCTTTAACAACTACCATCTTCACCTTTCACGAGGACATGTAGAAGTGAACAGTTTCCTGATAAACATCCAATAAAACATCTGAGGTGGGTTACAGCATGGTTTCCTTAAAAAGCTTTCAAAAATATAAACTTATAATCTTAGCTTTCATATGTGAAGGATATTATCGTAGTTTTATGTGTATCTATATATTAAGTTCTGTAACTAAGCATTAGCGTATGTAACATTATATATTCTGAAATACAATAAATGCCATGGCATTATGAAATATAATTTTGTGTTTAAAATTACAGTGCACAACTTTGACATATTCTTACTTTAATTTTATGTTGATATATACTGTACCTTTCCCTACAGGATGTCATATTGATATAAGCTTTGCTATTTATGACATTGACATACCCTTTGATATGTAACATTGATATAAGCTTTAATATTGATATGACACTGATATAAGCCTTAATTTCATATAACATTGATATAAGGGTTGATATTGATATGACATTGATATAATCTTTGTTTTGGCATAAAGAAAGGTCCTAATTAGTGACTTACTTATTTCAAATTGTTAAAAAATTGTCACTCATATTGTTTTAAATAGTTTAGACTGGCTCTTAATGCACCTCATTTTCTGGCACCAAAATGTGGACACAATGTCTTACATCCAAGAATACAGTAGCATTGGTAATTTTACTTTATCTAGAAATGTCACTGTTATTAGTGAAAACTCTAAGTGAAATTAAACAAAATTAAACAGACACTTCACTTTATCAGAACACAATCCTACAAAATAGAAGTGCTTCAGATTATGTGCAAAGCTTTTCACACCACCCAGCTTCAAACCACACGCCTTAAATTTCTGTTGCTCTATAGGCATTAAAAGAATGAGTCATGAACTTAACCTTGCTTCACTGGTTTCTTTTTGAAGCCAAGTTTAATAAAGCATTATTAAAGGCCACTCTGAATAGTCATGTTTATTTTTATGTGATTACAGGGCAAAGTGTAAAGAATCATGTCAAGCAAAAAGTCCAAAAAGGCCCAGAAACTCGGCTCCTCTCGGCGTTATAGAAGTCGCAACAGAGATATTGAAGAAAAAGATAATGATGATGGATTTCCAGATCCTGGAAATGAGGACCATAGAGAGCAAAGTCAATTCCTCACACCTTCTGAAAACCAATCATCTAATGAGTCTTCACTGCCTCATTCTGATCAGACAGTGACAGATTACCCCAATCCAATTACTTCACGCTCTGAAGGTGTTCTTCACATACAATCACAAGATTCTAAGGATCTGTTGGCACAAGATGAAGTAACAAGTAAGAAACGAAAAATGGGATCAACTCGCAAGTTCAACAGAAACTTGAAATCTGAACGATTTCCTGAGGATGACTCAGAGCACAGAATACAGTTAAGTGAAGATGTTAGTGATGAGCAAGGAGTGACAGCAGAAGAATTCATAAAAGAGGATGGGGGCAAAGAAGACCAGGGCTCTGCACCCTATCAGCCTTCAGAACATCAAGATAATCAGAAAGGTGATGAAAAGCCTCCACAGAATAAACCTATGGATATCTCTTCTTCTGAACTTAACCAAACAGAAGATGAAGAACATACTTCACCAGATTTTGGTATTGTTATGCCGACTGAATCTAATGTGCCACTAGAGGAATTAGATGAACCTTTGCAAATATGTCATCGAATAGACACTTTTAGTGAGCCAGTAGCCTCCTTACCAAGCACCAAGGACCAGAAAAGCAGGAAAGACACAATATACACACCTCTTATTGAAAACCAAGAAGAGATGCAGGATTTTCGGATGCCACCAATTACTCTAATGCAGACAAAGTCATCTAAGGTGGAGACTATTCTTGAAACATCAATTGAGCAATCCAGTTTAAGTCTTATTATTAGAGATAAACAAGAAAGAGAAGACACACTGGCAACATGCATTGCTAAGGATAAAGGGCAAGATGAAGATAGTGATCTACAGTCATCCTCTTTGACCCATGAACAACAGCATGGGACCCAAGATGAAAAAGTGACTACAGTTATTTTGCATAGTGTGGGCACCAAAGCAAGCACAGTAGATGAGGACATAGTTGGGCACTCCCTTGAGCTTAGAGATGACACTCTAAAGCTAAATAAGGAGAGTGATCACGAGTCTGAAAGTACAGAATTCAGAGAGGATAATAATGAGAATAAAGAGGTTAGTGAGGTTGGATATAGGACAGACACTGATTCAAATGAAGGGGTGGCTCCATCAAACCTAACCCAAGCAACGGAGCCAGATATAAACATAATTTCGCCCCTAAGAATAGAAGATCAAAAAGTACAAACATCTTCAGACCAGTTCCCTTCAAATGAATTTACATTCCAGGGTGACAAAGAAGTTAAATATCACAGAGAAGAACAATTTGAAGTTTCTGATGCCATGTGTTGGAAAGGAGAAAGCAGTGCAGCTGAGGACATAAAAAAAAAGGTGAACATGTGTTATGATAAAGAAGAAGATAGAGAGATAAGAACACAGACAGTGGTGGATAATAATGACATGCAAGCTACAACTGCAAATCAGTTGGTAATTTCTAAGGTACGTTCAGCAAATATGTTAGGCACTTTCACTGAATCTGAACTAATTCCTTCTGAAACACTGTATGAGGAAACAGATACCAGCAGCCAGACATGCAACCTCCAGCATAACAATCCAGGGGAATTTCCACTTGAATCGGAGATATGGACAAAGGAAGGACTTTCTTCTGATCAGATGCATGACAATGTAACCAATAAGAGATCTGAATTTTTAGACATAGGATCTGGGTTTAGTGGGGAGGCATATAATAACATGAAGGAAAAAAGTAACACTGGTTCCACGGAATGCTTTACCAAGGAGGACTTTAAGAGAGTGGATGATGAAAAAGATGACATGTCCCCATTAAGGAATGAGCATGAAATGGCGTCAGTCATCACAAATAAACAAGATAGTGATTTTACAGACCATGTATCCATGGAAGTTGAACAACATGGTTCTGAGAGTTCTGAAAAAGGAAATGCCAGCTCAGTACATTCTCATCATACAAGTGACTCAATGGAGCTCCTTCCTGGATCACAAGTCAAATCAGACATGCAGATGTATAATATCAGAGAAGCACCTGTTCAGATACAAAACATGTCTGAGGAATGTCTACTAAATTCAACAAACAGGGAATCAGAAGCAAAGCAAGTCAAAAGTACATGTCTAGGTGTTTCCATGCATGAATCAAGACTAACGAAAACTCTCCAAATGCAAACTACAGAAAATATTACACAAGTATCAGTGGATGGAACATCCATCATGATTTTTGAAACGTGTCCTCCTCAGTCTTCAAAGTCACAGAATGGCATGGAACTTCAAGCAGATGAACTAGATGTAAGTGTGATTAAAGCTGTGGTTAAAAATGAGAACACAAAGACTTCACAAAAATGTTTTGAAGCAGCTCTGCACATCTCAGCAGACGTCGTCAGCACAAACCAAGAGTATAGTTTACTAGACAGACAGGATGACGAAACAGTATTGGTAAAGGATATTTGCGGAGGGGTGGATACCACATATGAAATGTTATCAGATGTAGCTGAGCATCTGGTTGATGCAGAGGTCCTCAAAATACAAAGCAGAACAGAAGTGGCTAAAAATATATTACAAAATGAACAAGCAACATGGGAGGGAGACAAAGTTGGTCAACCCACATCATTAGAAGAACCTCCTCAAAATACTTATCCAGATTTGAAATTAGAACAGTTCAAACCATCAGTATGTCCCAAGATTACTACCACTGAGTCTATGAATGCAGGTGAAGCAGCTCACCAAGAAAACATCCTACAAGCTACCACTACTCCTGTTCAAGATGAAGCACATATGGGATCAATACAAAGATCTCTGGGAGTAAAGAGAGACGATAAAAATAAGGAGAAAATGTATAGAGATGTGAAAGATATGGCAGCTACAGATCAAGCTACATTAATAGAAGCAGAATATGTAGTTAGTGAAAAAATGAACGATGAAAAAAGAAAGCGACTAAATGTTGGTCCCACAGAAAATTTTATCATGGAGGACTTAGCAAAATGTGCTCTGCAACAAATGTATTCCGAATTAACATCTGAAAAATCTTCAGCTTCTCAAACTACTATCAAATTTCCATCACATGCAAAAGTGCATTCTGATCTAAAGGAAAATGATGAAAATAGTGTAGAGATCATGGTAAAAGCAAAGGCAGAACTCCAGACCCAAACTCAAACTAAGAAAAAGAAGTTTGGATCAACACGGAGGCCCCATGGAAGACACCAACTACATGCTGAAGGGGAAGAGGAAGAAGGGAAAGATCCAGAAAATACAGAGGAAATCATTCAAACTGATTCTTCCAACCAGCTCACTGAACCACAGAACACTATGAGTGAAGAGGCTCTTGATGTCCATGACTTATCAGTGACAACTGAAGAAAAACAAACGATTTATTCAGAAGTTGAAATCATGACTAAAGAGATCGATGCAACACCTGCCACATTATCAAATACAGTTGATCAGATAAACACTGGGGTCTTTGATAAGTTGAGCAATGCAGAAGTACTAACTGGTACTATAGAGAAAACTGAAAAACCAAGTGAGAACGAGGACAAAGATGCAGAGTCAACAGTTTCAAATGACCAAGAAATGGAACCAATTATCATAAAAATACAGGATGATGGTTTCAGTGGAAATTTGACCCCAGCAGTCAAAACGCAGGGAAATGAGGGTCCTGATACTGAAAATGCCAGTGAAGTAAATGTTCATTCTACAGGTGGCTCAGTGGAGCTCAATCCTGAAACACAGGCCACATCAAGCATGCAAATGGACACAGAACATACTCATGCAGTTGCATCTGTTCAAATCCAAAACATAACTGAAGCAAACGGGGAGTCAGAACCAGAACAACCTGAAAGCACAAGCACCTGTGACCAGAAAAACAAATCTGAAGCAATGAAAGAAAAAGAAAATATCCAGGAACAAACCATGGACCAAAATCTTACCAACACTGGAGCTATTGAGCAAAAGAAAACTGATTCAAAGGAAGAAATAAATGTTGATCCTACAGAAAAAATAAGCAAAGACGACATTACACCAGTATGTTCAGAACAATACATCCCTAGAGAATTATCCTCTCAAACCACTGATCTAGTTTTAACTACAATCCAACATCCATCACCTGCAACAGAACATCCTGATTTCCAACAAGACGATGGAGGTAGTATAGAGAATATGGAAAACAAAAATACAGAACTCCAGACTCAAATCCAAACTAAGAAAAAAAAGAAATTTGGATCAACACGAAGGCCCCATGGAAGACACCAACTACATGCTGAAGGGGAAGAGGAAGAAGGGAAAGAGAAAGAAGGGAAAGATCCAGAAAATACAGAGGAAATCATTCAAACTGCTGCTTCCAACCAGCTCACTGAACCACAGAACACGGTGAAAGAAGTGGCTCTTGATGTCCATGACTTATCAGTGACAACTGAAGAAAAACAAACGATTTATTCAGAAGTTGAAATTAGGACTGGAGAGATCCATGCACCACCTGCCACATTATCAAATAAAGTTGATCAGATAAACACTGGGGTCTTTGATGAGGCGAGCAATGCAGAGGGACCAACTGGTATCAAAGACAGCAATGAAAATCCAATAGTGCATCCTGATTTCAAGAAAGATGATGGAGATAGCATTTCGAATGTGGAAAACAAAAATACAGAACTCCAGACCCAAACTCAAACTAAGAAAAAGAAAAAAATTGGATCAACACGGAGGCCCCATGGAAGACACCAACTACATGCTGAAGGGGAAGAGGAAGAAGGGAAAGATCCAGAA
>JBCNYG010000006.1:15612566-15623694 GCA_039654305.1 Porochilus rendahli | reverse complement strand
ATATAATTTGCATTGTCTTCATCCATTCTTAATCTATTTTGGAAGAGCATGTTTTATTTAATAAACCTGCTATATGTTTTGTGTTCCACACTTTTGAACAATTCTGATTAAAACTGGTGGATTAATGATGTAGTTTAATGTTTACTGTTACTTTACAGTAAGCATTAACAGTTTTACCTTACAGTTTTCCTTTGTATTATATTCCTGATGTCAGTGGAGAGCTGGATTCAATTCAGTGTAAATAAAGGCCTATCTTATATATGCATTTGATCATAAATCATGTCTGATATGTTATACATTTTGTGGTATTCATAAAAGGTAGTGGCCAGTATGATCTGAATATGAAAAGGTTTTAAATAAAGATGACCTCTGAAATTAAGCTAAGAAACAAAAAATATCCCAACCCTGGTATAAGTCACATAAATACAAAATGTCCATGTCTATAAGGATGGAGCCCATACACAGAAAATGAGAAGAAGACAAAGGCTAAGAAAAAGTGCAAAAACAATGAAGAAAACCTCAGCTGCCCATTGACTGGTTTGAGTCCCTGTTACCACTAGAGGGCGGTCAGCAGGAATTAGATTTGTCAGGTTCAGCATGTAGCCCAAAGTCCAGCCTATGTCTGTGTCAGCCACCTGTTTTGTAAAGATCACCAGCATTTAAGTTCTTTGTATTTCATTACATATTTCATAAAAATAATTTATGTATTTTCTTATGTATTACACACACACACACACACATATATAAGTGTGTGTGCAACAAAATGTATATATGCAATAAAACAGTGGCATTGTTATTATAAAAATAACATAATTACATACATATAATTGCAATGATCACCCATAACATTAACACCACCTAAATAGTCTCTAACTTGGCAACCCCATACACAGGAAGCTGCAATACACTGTGTGTTCTGACATTTTTAGCTGTTTATACCATTGCTCATTTGTGGGATCAGACCAGACATACTAGCCTTCGCTTCCCATGCACATCAGATGAGTCATTGCAGTTGACTTGTGGTTCCTTTACAGGTACAGGTCAGGTGAGCTCTGTGCACTTCAAACAGAGCTAAGCACTGTGTAGGCTTAATGGTGTCTTTTCAAACCCAGTCAGAGTTTTCTGTACATACTAAGTGAAAACACAAGGAGAGCAAACTAAAACAAGATTTTTATAGTGTATTTTACATATTTTTTTACCATGACAGGTAAGTCAGCTAAGCACTGTGTAGCTAACGCCATTGGTCTATACTCATTCAGAGTTTTAACAATACTATATGGAAATATTGTAAAAAGGGACAAGAAAAAGAGGTCAGATGAGTTGTGTGCGCTCCGGGCTGAGTAAACTGATGCATGGCTAAAAGCATCTTTTTAAACCCATTCAGAATTTTATTATACAAGTTTAAATAAACTGTGCTTAGTAACAGTGTGTTTTTAACTTATTCATAGATTTAGTATATATTACAAGGAAGCACATGAAAAGAAAACTAAAACAAGGTTTTGATGGTTTATTTTTCTATTTTTAAACCGTAACAAAGAAATTCTGCCTGCTCCATAACAAACTGTGAGTGTCTGTCATTTTGATTTGAGCATTATCCACTCTGGATAATGTTTTTCAGATAGTGGACCAATTGCTGCAGTATATATTAACCAATGTTATTCACTCCATGAAGGCCACATTCTGATGGCTAAATGTCTGGGTCTATTCATCTCCAAAATGCCAGGTCTTGTGTAGTGTTCCTGGTGTTCAATAGTAAGTCTATTATTGACAATTACCAATAATTATTAAGTATACAATGCTCCCAAGGGTGGTCCAAAGAAGGACAACCAGTGAACTAGCAAGAGTATGGGTGCGCAAGGGTCACAATATGCACATGGGAAGTAAAGGCTAGTATGTCTGGTCTGATCCCAGAGAAAAACTACTGCAACACAAATTGCTGAAAATGCTGCCTATGATACGATGGTTTCAGAACACATACTGCACTGAATCTTGCTGTATATAAAGCGGCCTAGCCACAGACCAGCCTGGTGGTGTAATAATATGGCTGATAAGTATATGTTAGGGTGACTGCCATATTTTTAAGTATTTCTGTATTGCAAACCTTTTTTTGAAAGGTGATTTTACCCCAGTTGGTCTCAAGTTTATATCCTTTGAGGAGAATAATCATGATGTAATGAGCTGAAATACAGTAATCTCTTAGATACTTCTCTTTCACCAAAGGATATTCTGCCATAAGCTGGAAAAGGGAAAATAAATGTAAAAATATAACCTTTAACATAAGCACTTACAATGCCTTGCAAAAGTATTCACCCCCTGCAAGGGCAATTTTCAGGTTTTGTTGCCTTACAACCTGGAATAAAATTGGATTGTTAGGTTTGCATCATTTCATTTATAGAACATGCATACAACTTTGAAGAACTTTTTTTCATTGTGAAGCAAATAACAAATAGACCAAAACAGAAAACTCCAGCGTGCATAACTATTTACCCCCCTAAAGTTAGTACTTTGCAGAGCCACCTTTTGTGGCATTACAGCTGCAAGTCACTTTGGATAAGTCTCTGTGAGCTTGCCACATCTTGCCACTGGGCTTTTGCTCATTCCTCAAGGCAAAATGGCTCCAACTCCTTCATGTTGGATGTTTTCCACTTGTGAACAGCAATTTTCAAGCCTGACCACCAATTCTAAATTTGATTGTCTGGGCTTTGACATAAATGTTTCCCCTTAAACCACTGGAGTGTTCCTTTAGAAATATGCTTCAGGTCATTGTCCTGCTTGAAAATAAACCGCCGTACCAGTCTCAAATCAGCAGCAGACTGAAGCGGGTTATGCTCAAGAATATCCCTGTATTTAGAACCATCTATCTTTCCCTTGACTTAGATCAGTCTCCCAGTCCCTACTGCTGAAAAATATTTCCACAACACGATGCTCCCACCACCATGTTTCACTGTGGAGATGGTGTTCTTGGGTTTGTGCCAGACATAGCGTTTTTTTCCTTTGCTGAAAAGTACAAAGTGAGTCTTGTCTAACCAGAGCACCTTCCTCCATACATTTGGGGAGTCGCCCACATGCCTTTTGGCAAACTCAAAACGTGCCGCCTTATATTTTAACACTAAGTAACTGCATTTTTCTGGCCACTCTTCCATAAAGCCCAGCTCTATGGAGTGTACGTCTTATCATGGTCCCATGCACAGATACACCAGTCTCTGCTGTGGAACTCTGCAGCTCCTTCTGGGTTTTATGTTTGGTCTTTGTGCTGCCATCTCTGATTAATACCCTCATTGTCTGGTCTGTGAGTTTTGGTGGGCGGTCCTCTCTTGGCCGGTTTGTTGTGGTGTCATATTCTTTTCATTTAAAGATGGTGGTTTTGATGGTGCTCCAGGGGATCAAAGATTTGGATATTTATTATAACCCAACCCTGACTTGTACTTCTCAACAACTTTGTCCCTGACTTGTTTGTAATGCTTTGTGCTTAGTGGTGTTAAAGGTGTGTTTACACTGACAGATCATGTGACAGTTTGATTGCAAACAGGTCAACTTCATTTCAATAATAATGTGACTTCTGAATATAATTGGTTGCACCAGAACCTTTGAGGGGCTTCAAAACAAAGGGGTGAATACATTTTCAGATTTCTTTTTTTTTAAATATATATTTTTCTCATTTCACTTCACCAACTTAGACTATTTTTTGCAGATCCATCACATATAATTCAGATTAAAAAATAATAATAATAAATTACAGGTTATAATGTAACAAAATAGGTGAAAAGTAAAGGGGGTGAATACTTTTGCAAGGCACTGTACAAAAGACTGATGCTTTCCCTATACTCATTTTATACCCACAGAATTATATATTTTTACTCACTGTCGTCCAGTTTTTATTGCAGTAAGAATCAATGGTGGAATTGACAACAGATAATGAAGCCTTTGGTGCAAGACCAAGGAAGTCAAATGTATAGAAGTATGCAGAGAAAGCCTGAAATAAACAAAGAATGTTATATATAGAAAGATTATTTGTATCCTCTCTCAGACATGCACACTTTTCCTGCCCACAATAATTCTTGCTGTAGTACATGTGTGCGCAACTATCCCTGTTCTAATAAATAATATGTCTAGGAATTTATCAGAAAATACTTACAAAAAAATCTCCATCAACAGGAGGCTGGTAAACTCCATCAAAGCCACAGTCTGGATAAAGTGAACAATTTGTTATATTTACAATGTCCTCTAAAAGTGACACACAGTGTGAAGAATTACCAGTCCCTAGGAAGGTAACCTGCATCAAGGGGTCATATGGGGTTGGCTTTTTCACACAAGGGGAGTCATAAATGTCCCCCAACTTAACCTTCAAATTGTAGTCCTTGTGGTAGCATGGATGGTTGATAATAGAAGAGGAATTAGCATTCTATAAGGAATAAAGAAACAGAAAATCAGAACTGCAACATGTATCTAACGGATAATTCTTCAAATGATATTCCACACAATCTGGTGTGATATTTTTTCCAGAAAGCAAAAACAACTCATGATATAATTGTCCATATATTAGATATAGAAAAGAGTAATAGTACAGGGTGCTGTACTATTAATAGCATTAATCACAAGATCATTTGTTACAGCAGGCCAAGAATTGGTCAGTTCAATGTATTAACTTTTATCATATAATGATTATATGATGGCAGAAACATTTCACTAGAGGCAATTACAGATAGCAACTCTTTGCTGTAACTGCACTGTTTCTTTATAACCTCAAAAGTCTGAGCACCAACCTGCTGAAGACGTGCCTGGAGTTTCTTTAAGGCTTGATCTTTGCCAAAGCACAGGTAACTGTGTGTATACAGCTGGTACCTATTGCTATAGAGCTGGAGGTCAAAAGCAGACTGTGGGTCTCTAACTGGATCTCTTGGTATGAAGGAAATCTGTGTGGAAGCACCACCTAAGTCCAGAGCTCCAAAAATTTTTCCATCTTTAGGGCGAATCCATTTACCATCGAATGTATACTGTTAAGAAGGAACATAGACACTTTGAATTCATGCAAATAACATCTCTGGCTCAGTGATTAAGGCTCTGGGTTACTGATTCGAAGGACAGCGGTTCAAGCACCAGTTTCACAAACTGTTACTTCTGGGTACTTAAGTGAAGCCTTTAACCCTCCATTGCCCAGTTGTATTAAAAAATATGTATAAATGAATAAATGAATGAATGAATGAGGGTTAAATGTTTCTACCAAATACAATCCCAGGGGAAATTGGTGCCAATCCCAGCTGATTTCAGATAAGAGGCAGGGTACACCCTGAACAGGTGGCCAGTCTATAGCAGAGCTAACACAGACTCACACACACACAAAAAAACATTCACACCGATGGGCAATTTAGAGTAATGTCTAATATGCATATATTTAAACTGTGGGAGAAAAACGGAGTACCTGGAAGAAACTCAGACAATCACAGTGAGAACATGCAAACTACACACAGAAAAGACTTTTCCTGAGATTCGGATCCCAAACCTTCTCACTACAAGGTAACAATGCTAACCAGTGAGACAACATGCCCCACATGAGGTCCAATTACTAAAATTATATTAAAGATATCCATTTTGGACTTGTCGTAAAGAAACCCTTACCTTAATGAAGCCCTCCAAAAGGTAATTGATGGTGATCCAACCATAAGCCCCCTCCTCCATACCAGTGATAATTCTGGCCCCACGAAAATCAAAAGGATAACTCCGGATTGTTTTGGTCACCTCACTAAGTATTTGGTCTGACTGAGTTCCATTTTGTAAACTGTAAAAAAGAGTAATACTCATAGATATTAAATATGATTTTACATTATATGGTCAAAACAGTGTGCACACTGTGTTACAACCAATGTGCTTTCTGAACATCTTATTCCAGATTTGGTTCCAGTACATCCACCCTCAATCTTCTGTGCTGGCTTTCCAATAACGTTTGTATTGTTGCTGTAGGAATTTGTTCTGATTCATCAATGACAGCATTAGTGACGTGAGGCACTAACATTGTGTGGGGAACCCTGAGGTGCAGTGTGTATTTTAGTTCAGTTCAAATGTGTTCAGTGGGTCAAGTTGCTTAAGTTCTTTCACTCCAACCTTTACAAACCATGTCGAAAGAGTGAGAGAGAGAGAGAGAGAGAGAGAGAGTGCTAAGGGTGGATAACTATATTTTGCTCTTGTGACTATTAAGATCATAAAAATTCAAAACTTGCGGTCTGTTGCAACATGATGAGTTTGCTATTTTGTATACAACGTGTTGTTATTAAGTTACGATGGCATGCAATATTGAGTTACTATGGCGTGCTTTTTTTCTGATTAGCGAGGAACATGAGGGGAATACCTTTAATGATCTTGAATCAAAGGAATCATCAAATGGCTCTATAAATATAGATGTTGCAACAATAGCTCCAGTACAAATGGCCTAAATAGCTGAGTTAAAAGAAAAGTACACAGCAGATGATAGTCAGATTTAGCAATGGGAGAATGATGCAGTGTGCACTACTGATGGTCTATGGAGAATCTGATTTAAAATATACGATTTTGGACGATCTTAGAAATGAATGGGAAGCTATTTGTAGCCATTGCATTACTCATAACAGATAGCCCAAAATTCCCATGGATCATTCATACATTTGCAGATAATGTGAGACCACAACCACCAAGTGGGATTTATAAGTATGTGCTTGTATAAAAATGTTACTGGGCAGTAAAATAGAAAATAAAATAGAAAAAAATAGCTTGGGCAGTAAAATACACAGCAGCACAAGCCACTGCCAAAATAAAAAAAAATATTTTAAAAAAATCCTTCCAACGTGAAGTATACTGCTCTCAATTGATTCTGATCAGAAAACATATCATCAAGGAGGCAATGTGGCAATTTGGAGTCCAACAAAAATTCCACGTATTCTATCATAGACAATTCAAAAGAAAGGTTGAGAACTAAAATTAAGAATTTCAATTGCATTTGAAAGCCTAACTGTGTCATCATGGAGGAAGTTAATTTCAGTGTTTGCATATCGTTCTCATGAGAATGCAACATACACCAGAGAAAACCTTGGGGACGTCACCATTTGTATGGGAAGAGCAATGTTCCTCCCCTATGATGCTCACTCACTCCATGGAGAGAGCAGCGCAGGTCGGAAATAATTTTTAAGTTTTAAGTGACCCCTCAAACTTTCATGATTCAAGGTATTAGTCTACCAACACAAAACATATGACGAATCTCTGTTTGTTCTAAAATGCCAGTTTAAACTAAATATTGACATTGTTCATGTGTGAAAGCCTCTCGAAGCAAAATATGCAGGGCGTTTTCCAGTATTATTAATCATCCCAACCGCACTCGTCAGCTACAAGAAACAAACCCAGAACCTTCTTGCAATAAGATAACAATGTTACCCACTCAAAACCCACATACAACCATAATTATTGTTTCAAATATCACCAATCAACACAAATTGTAAATGTTCACAATTTGTTTACTATATAGTTTAAAATGTTTACTACAATTGCATTTTAGAAACAAACAAAAAAAACAGATCAAGGATTTAGATATATAAATAAATGTTAAAATGGCTTGGCCTGTTGTGTATCCAATTGCAGATCATTCCTTTAAACCTTGTAAGTTAAAATCAAATACACAAACGGATGAAATAAATAGATAGAGTCTCTAACCTGAGAAGCCTCATTCCTGCTGTGGCTCCTAGGTAAACAGGGGTTGTTTTATGCTGACTTGAAGGGACTGTTGTCATTGCAATGTCTAAGCATTCTTTTAAGCTTTGTCCCGCACCAGGAGGATTTGTAACATAACTGGATATTCCATCACCTAAAAAAGGATTGCTCTCATCCATTATGTATGATGCATTAGTATGAACACAGATGAGAAAATTGAGCACCTTTCGAAGGTACTGTGAAATGAAGAATTAAATGGCATCCTTTTCCAAATACCAGCAAATGTTCTACTAATTTCTACCTTTCACGTCACATGTCAGAGTCTGCGAGACAATTCCTGTGTTGTTTTCTTTGTTTCCTGGCCACTGATACAGGAAAAGGGCTGTGTGTGAAGAACCTGCATCAAACACCATCCCATACTGAAGAAATCAGACAAACACAATTCATTTTCTTACCTTTTCCAATACAAAAAACATATATGGTGTTAAAATGAATACTTTGAATTATCTGAATTTTTTAAACAAAACATAGTTTGACCTGGGTTGAATATGGCAGCTCTGTTTTGTGACGATTAACAAGGGTAAGGATTAGAGCGATGACAGTCACGCATGATATAGCTATTATGGCAACATCAAGTAGTACATGTTTTAACTGTAGCCTCATAGCTCTGTATAAACACACACACACACACACACACACATCCTGTCAAATTTGTATTACACATAGTATTCTGTCAAATCATTTGTGTCAACATACAATATTTTTTCTTTTAAATATTTGATCATCAGCTGTAACATACAAACAAACTTGGACTCCGCTATGAGTCAACTATGAGTTAACTATTAATCCTGAGTACAAGGCAACTATGCTAGTAAAATACAGATAGGATTGCCAAATGGTATGTCAGTAACTGACCAAAGAGAAAAGATTCTTTACTTACCTTTTGTACCTTGTAAAAAAGTGGTGCGACTAATTAGATTCACACTTGGTAAACGGTACAGTTGGTAAAGCGCAATGTACTGTTTACACCTTCAGTTCACAAACATCATCTGGCAACTGAAATAATGCTTCCTCTTCCCTGACTGTGTCCAACTAATCACATATATAGGCACATGCGTGTACACACCCTGCTGGCTGCATTACTATCTGCGGTGACGTATTCATTTTACACCTCATTTATTAGATTGTTAAAGTAGAATATTTGTTTTCTGAATAATCTAGGAAAATCGCTATTTAAAGACAAAATAAAAAATCTTTTTAATAGCTTTTTAATAGCTTTATACTGCTTAAAAAAATAAGGCTTGAACATTTATTTCAAACACAAATATTTATGCACACTATATGCTATTCATTCATTCATTTTCTGAACCGCTTATTCCTAATTAGGGTTGCGGGGAGGCTGGTGCCCATCTCAGCCGACTCTGAGCGAGGGCAGAGTACACCCTGGACAGCTCGCAGGGCAATTCTCACAAACAATGAAAGGGCATTCACAAACATCTGTCTACTTTCGTTGTCTGACCACCAGAGGGCAGTCATGAACCATAAGTACTGCAATGAGTTTTTTCCAAATACTCTTGTATTTTAACATCATGTAATTTCATGCTTTAGGGAGAAATAGGTGACCTGTAGAATGTATGCATAATTCCATCAGAGTTGCTGCCTGTTAAAGCCAAAATACAGTACGGGTCTATTGTAATATTACAAATGTTTTAAAAGGGAAAGCACAAGTCACTGAGATCCTGAAGGTTGTTTTTTGGGGGGGTTTTGTAAGCGATTTAACCACAGCGGAAGAGCAAGACTGCACAATTCTTCAGCTAATATAACAATGCCTATTTTGAAAGGGAAATAAATTCCGGATTACTATACATTTGTAAAGACTAAGCATTAACAAGATTGAAAGCTCTGAGTGTGATGTGAAGAAAATTAGAAGCTTGGAAAGTCAACAGGAATTTGTTGGCATTGATTTACTGCCTTTCTTTTTTTTTTACGGGGGGTGTTTAGATTAATTGACTTTGCCTGAATGCCAAATAAGAGCCTACCGTTTTTTTTTAAGTGGTTTAATGGAATAACCAATGTTGGGTTACTGGAGAATCTGCCTTCAAGCATGCACATTTTTCATAAGTACGTTATATGTTTAGGCTGAACTCCATATCTGTGTTTCGCATTAAAATGAGAAATTGTGAATAATATGAGTGCCATTTCACTAATGGATCTATGAGGAGCCTGTAAGTCTTTGTATTTGTGTTACTCAGTGGCCCAAAGAGGATGAGAAATAATTAAAGAGAAAACCAGCATAGTTCATGTTTAATCTTTGAAAGCATTTCAGGTTCTGCGAACAATTGCTTTGTTTTTGTAGCAAATCTCTTGACATTTTTTGCCTGTCCAATTGGTAAATCAATTATTTCTGTCAAGCAGTGATGTGTCTTCTGTTGTGTGTGTGTGTGTGTGTGTGTGTGTGTGCGTGTGTGTGTGTGTGTGTGTGCTTGTTCCAGTTTGTCTCTGAACTGTTGTTTGAGGGTTTCAGTTTGAAGTGTCAGAACCGAGGTGGCTGCAGCCCCATGCTCTACTCACACTCCGACCCCTGCTGCGTTACTGACCACATGATTCAGCCTGAGGTAAGTGGTCTTACTTTTTCTTTTTTATTATTGATGCCACACACATTTTCAAACATCCAGCAAGGTCAAATAGTAGAAGATGGGTATATATAAAAATAAAAGTTTTTCAGGCCATATAGCTTTATTATTGTATTTAACCACAGATTGTGAATGTTTAGTGAAATAAAATTGTTTTCTTAAGAAAGTCCAGAAGGGAACCGGACTGAATAGTGACAATAGCCACAGTTTAATGCTTAAAGGTGCAGTCATCTATTCAATTCCTGTGCACATTTTTGGCCATATTTAGCCTCCCGTACCCTGTCAGTTGTTCATTCCATGTGGGTGTAAAAAAAAAAAAAGGCCAGTTTATTTAACCTTAGATTTAGCTTGGACATCAAGAACGTGGCTCAGAGCAAGCCACACAACACTAATCTAGCCAATCAGTAATGAGGTGATTGTAGCAGCTGTTGCCCATTGGTTGATCTGGTGTGATCTTGGTCCACAAGGGATGAAAATCAATATAGGATCCTCTTGATCTTCTTTAAGAAACACTTCTGGCTTAGGCACACTAACAAAAATCATCGTCTGTGAACACTTACCGAGCCATCCACAAACGCAAGTTAAAGCTCTGTCATGCAAGGAAGCAACCATATGTGACCCGATCTGGCAAAATGAGTCGGAAGTCGCAGGTAGGGATTTCTAGATATAGGCCAATTTATGTGAAACAGTGTAATTTTATCAATTTTTTTTGGTAAATTTCAGTAGGAAACATACTATATTTTCACTTGCCAAAGCCATAACAAGGTAACTGAATGCTAAAATGCACAAAAACAGCGTTTTGTAGAAGACAACCACCGCTTACC
>JBCNYG010000006.1:15600946-15612466 GCA_039654305.1 Porochilus rendahli | reverse complement strand
CTCGCCCAGAGTCGGCTGAGATGGGCGCCAGCCTCCCCGCGACCCTAATTAGGAATAAGCGGTTCGGAAAATGAATGTTCCTCAACATTGAGTGATTCCCTAATTTGTCCTGTGAATAATCTGGAAATGCCATTATTTGAAATCTTCAAACAGCTTTGAGGTATTTTTCACAAAGACAGAATGTTTAACAAATAAACAAAATTGTTTTGTGCCTTATCAGTGATTTGTTTATTTGACACACACTAAAAAAAGCTATTTCATGTAAATGTTGATCTAATAAAATGTTTTTAAAAATGTGTTGGAACATGCAGTATTAGGTTTTAATTACATTTACTAGCATAAAAATACAGGTGTGTTCATTCTTTATTTGGAATATGTTGCACAGGAGGGCGTGGGAGGTATTTGGGGAAACGAAGGAAGGATAATTACTGTTATGGCACACCTGAGTCCTGTTGTTCTGTACATCTTTATGCAATTTGTCTCCATCTCTCTACATCCCTGAGCAGTGTGTGTGCGTGTGTGTGTGTGTGTGTGTGTGTGTGTTGTGTGTCTGTGTGTGTGTGTTGTGTGTGTGTGTGTGTGTGTGTTTGTGTGTGTGGACTGTACATAGTGGTCCTAAGAAGAATGCATCAAGCAAGCATTTGTTTATTTAAATAAAAATTTTATTTTCTGTCAATGATATTAGGGAGATAAACACAAGTAAAAAAGGTTATTGTAATAAATATATACTATATGGCACTGAATTGTGATTTTAAAAAAATATGAAGCGTCGCCATTAATGGTAGAGGACAATAACATTAGGTTAAACATTAGTTAAAAAAAAAAAGTAGGCCATCACTGATGGTGTTTTATAGTATCATAAAATCACCATGTGACTTTGTGTTAAAGGTCTGGAGATGTGTGCAGGAAGGTATCCAGGTGTCAAAATATTGCCCCTGTTGAGAGGTGAAACAGAACTGCATCTGAAGCTTTCTCCTCCATATACCTGATGACTTCATGGGATGGTCTGTGACTCCATTAGTAGTCTGAACATGCTGAGGCAGCTCCTGTAGATGAAATGAAATAAATGTGACAAGCTCATCAACAAGTCATATGATGGTAATATTAAACATGACAAAACACTTTAAAAATCAACTGCATAAAATCCCGACGGATGGCATGCTTGGCCATCACTAAGGACCATGCACATTCACACCAGAAGGTGTGACATCAACCCAAGTAATGGATTGTCCAGTGACCCTGGAACTTTTAGGTGGTAATTCTATCTTTGAGGTAGCGCAGAAAAAGAAAACTGGTAAGACACCAGCCTCCTCCAATGTCACTGGATCTACAGTCTTGGATCAACAACAACTTTTATGTTTAGAAAAAGCTGGGAATGAGCTTCAGCTTTATTTCCGGATAATGTTCTGCAAATATAGTACTATATAAGCATTAGTCAGCTCGTAAAGTCAGGTTTTCAACCAATACATACAATTTGAAATTCTCATGTGCATCACTGGTGTATTGTGAAACAATGATAAAGATGTCACATCAGCAGGTGTCCACTAAATAATTATACATTCATACCCAGCAGCTCTGAGGTCAAGCTTAAACCATGGAAATTTCCATGATTAACAGAGACTACTGCTCTCAGTAGTGAAGGTGAGACACAATCGAGAGACTATAGCAACTCAGTGTTGACCCGACAGTAAGTGAACCTGATAGTGCCCAACCCCCTGTACCGTCCCCATGGCTGTAACTAGCTATGCTGATACAGAGGTCCAGACCTTGGTAGTTTTGAAACCTTCTGGCTATTTAATAATAAAATGCATTGTCTCACCCTGAGGTTTCAAGGTCTTGTCTGAGAATAACATCCTGTCCTCCACCCCTGGTAAATACAGATATTATCCCCCTTGGTTTTATTTTTCTGTTTTCTGAAGTGACTCCCTGCAGGAATTCTCTGGAATAAATATCCAAGAAATTTTTATTCATCTTTTAGTCCACCATTCAACTGAACTGGGAAGCGGGTACATTATTATATCAGTAATTGATTGGCTTGGAGTGGGAATAAACAGATTTTTTCCCCTTTTTTGGACACAGCCTCCAAAAAGACCAAGCTCAAGATGTTCCTGTCCCCGGAAGAGTTTGTTTCTTTTCTACTCCAGGTTCCATCATTCAATCATTCGAGCAGAGCAGATATCGATGGCTCCCTGTTCATGCAACAAGGAATCTGAGCCAACACCCTGAACATAGTGAACTGGAACAGTATGTGCTTTGTGCTTTCTCAATGTGCAGATGTTCATTCAGAGTCAGTGGGAAAAGATGATTAACATGTTTGTGCGGAGGATAGTCTGTGTTGCCGGGATAAACAATGGTTGAAACCTGTAAAGTTCTCCTAAATAGTGTTCCAGATCTGTAAGCTGTAGCTCGCAAGCTAATAGACGCTAACAGCACCGTTGATCTGAAGCTGATTAATTCACTTGACTGAGGGAATCAAGTGGCAGCTAGCCATCTCTTTCTATTGTAGGGCGTGTGTGTAATGCTAGAAACCTTAAAGTTATCTGAGAGCAGTGCATTAGGTCTACAGGCTGTCAGCCATAAGCAGGGAGACAATAACGGCACCATTTTTCTTAAGCCAATAAACCAATGTGTGAGAGAGAGAGAGAGCTCTTAATCAATTGTTTCCCTCGGTTTTGGTGTACTAGCAGTTAGAGCTAAAGCTTTCTGCACATTGAAGAACCGTTCACAAAAATTGGCCGAATTTTGCTTTTGTTATTATTAGGCCCACAGCTTTTTTAAACTTGGTGTTTGTTGCGTCATGTTGTGGTTGTTATTCTGTATGTACCCTTTTTTTCTGCCCTAAGCAATACCTGAGTGACTAAAGCAAATTCACACCTGCCCTTGCTGTGACTTTATTTGTGGAACACTTTGTTCTAATTATCAAGAAGGAGAGGTAGCACTCAGCCAAATTTGTAGCAATGATTAATGCAATCAACTGAGGGCTGGGACAAAAGGGCCTAACCACTGTTTTTTCACCATAGTGCATATGTTTTCTACGTAGTTTGTTCTTGTGGTCCTGCTTGAAAAAAGAGTAAATCATGGGCAAAACATGGGCAGAGCTGACCAAAAACTTGAATGCCGGCTATGTTTTGCCTTGAAATATATTTCATGACTCTCAGTTCTCAGAGACACCTGTTTGCCGTTTAACAGCTGCATGTAAATTATGACTGGATATTACTTTCATCCATGCTGAAGATGAAACATCCTGTCCTAAAATATATCAGTGATGGGAGCTCAGTCTGAAAGTTTGTCTGAGATGGATTTGACAGTTTCCTGGGGTATTTCTGTTAACTCTTGCCCTGGTTTGGAAGGAAACTGAACTGTTGATACCCAATTTTAAAATCTAATTTACATAAAATTTTAAATCAACCAGACCTTGCTTAACCACTTAATTCTACTACGGTTACATGGAGGCTAGTGCCTATCTCAGCCAACACTGAGAGAATACACAATACACCCTGAACGGCTCGACAGACCATCGCTGTGCAACAAACACACACACAAACACACACACACACACACACACACACACACACACATTCACACTCACATTGTTTCTTGTCTGCCTTTTTTCCTCTTTACATACTTGAAATAAGACATTTTCCAGTTTAGGTCTGCTAAAGGTGCACACTTGCTTAATCCATGTTATCTTAAGGGTGATGAGGCCCAACAAATACAGAGGAATAAATTTCATAGAGTTTTTTGATTGTCTCCTTGAAATCTTACCCCTCATTCATTCATTTTCTAAGCCGCTTAATACTAATTAGGGTCGCGGGGAGGCTGAAGCCCATCTCAGCCAACACTGGGCGAGGGTGTGGTACACCCTGAACAGCTCGCCACACCATTGCAGGGCCAACACACATACAATCTTTCACACTCACACTCACAACTAGGGGTGATTTGGAACAGCCAGTTGGCCAACCGTGCATGTTTTTGGACTGTGGGGGGAAACCAGAGAACCCAGAGGAAACCCACACAAACACAGGTAGAACATACAAACTCCATGCAAAAACAGGAATCTTTTTTCAGTGAGGGGAACGTGCTAACCACTGTGGCACCTTGCCGCCCAAAATCTTAGACTGTTGTGTTCTGCTTATTAAATCCAAAGTCAGTGTAAAAGAAATCAATTGTCATCAATTGTTGTGGACAGTGATACTGATGTTTTTTGGCCAAATGGCTTTGTCATTTACCAACATACCATTTAGTCATCATTTACCTTGTTTGGGGTGAAGAGGTGGTGTTGCATTACTTCATCATGATCACTTCAAGATGAAGAAATTGTCACCAGACATTTCCTATAATTCATTTGAGTTCACCGACTGCGTGATTAATTATTCATCCATTAAATACTGAACTGTAGCTGTCTGAATTCTGAACTCTTCATTATAGCTGGTGATTCAATTTTCATGTAGGTATCCGAAATGACTGTTCTGCTGCTTGCTTTCAAGACCTTCTGGAAGCCTTTAATATAGTCCACAAGGCAGTACTAAAGGTTCTGGGGTACTGAAGAGAAGGTCAGAGGCTCAAGTCCCAGTACCATCAAATTGACAACGTTGTGACCTGAAACAAAGCTCTGCTCAGGTGTACAATTACATTTTCAAGAATATTTATTTCCAATAAGGAAGTCTGTCAAATACTGAAAATGTAAGTACATATAGCACAGCATGTTCCTGAATCCACTCATAGGAATGGCCACACTTTAAATTTGGTTATTGTTAGTGCAGAGAAAAAGCTGTGATATGAAATCACTGCACTGTACATTGTGAAACATTCCTTTTGATGAAGCCAAGAACACTGAGAAAAGAAACTGAGGTCAAGAGATGCATTTGTTCAAGATGTTAAAATCACATATTGTAACTATAAAACCTGCTCTGTGGAATTCTGATGAAATTAGAGTAGAAAATGGCCAATAGGAGAAAACTGGACTGTTGATGCTGCAAACCTAAACTCACAATCCATCGACAAATGTATGTATGTGCACAGCTAAAAGCGGGCTGCTGCTTTGCAGGGTTACAGAAGACTTTCTTCCTGGAACCTCAGAAAGAAAGACAATAGCAGGTTTTATTTTTTTGGCCCCTAACCCTCACAAAAGAAATTCACATCTGCCCAAGAGTGAGTGGAAAACAACATTTTGGTGACCAAAGTTCAAATATGAGATGGCTTAATTGGCTTCATATTCCTGACCTGCCTATCATATAACATCTGGATTTGTTTTTAGTTATAACATACAGTAGTGAAGCACCTTGGTGATTACAGAATGTTTAGAGCTGTCATGTGTCTGTTCTTTGTGGCTCTCCAGTTTACCCAGGTTCATAGCCACCATGAAAACTTGCCCATCATAAAGATGATTATTCAAAAAGCTCAAATTGTCCCAACTACTGGATCTGTTCAAATTTACCCCCCGGTTCTCCTTGACAGCAACACTGATGTATATTTCATATAACCTCAGACATTGGTCCTCCATTAATTGGGCTAGATTAATAAGAAACCAACTGCTATAATGAACATGGGAGGAACTATATTATTTAAAAAATCCTGCCTGCTAACTTTACTAACAGCTTGTGCTCAGACAAAGCTGGTGCTCACCTGCATGCCCTGCTCTGATAATTCCCTTATCTGCACGGCATCTGTTGTCGTCCTGTCATCACGGATTGGAAAATTGCCTCTGTAGCCTGTCGTGTACATAACTGCTCCACCCCTAAATACTCTGCTCCATCAGAATAACGCAATGTTACATTACATATCCACCCTATCAATGATGTTCAATATTATTTTACACACACACACAGACCTGTCTGGGCCTGACTGGGTGAGTTATTTTGCATACCTTGTGCACATAGCATGCAGATCCTCTTGTAAGGAAGTCATATTCTTCCTGCATATGTACTTTAGGTACAATCGTTCCTTTCTATTGAGTACAACAACCAAGTTGGAACTAAAAGATCTCTCTCTTTCTCTCTCTCTCTCTCTGTCTCTCTCTCTCTCACACACACACTCTCACACACACACATGCACACACACACACACACACACACACACACACACACACCATTCACTATCTGCCTATCATTCCTTTCCATGGAGTACAACAACCAAGAAAACTGAAAGATCAGCATCTGAACAGGACAGGAATATGGACGAAACTAGTATCAGGCCAGGTGGGGTCCTATGTGTTAAGATCATATTCATCCCCCCAAGCTGCATAGGGTTCATTTCAGCACCTCAAGTAAAAGGCCTCTGAGTTCTATGAGTTTCAGAGATGAAAATCTCAATTTGGTTTTCTTTATTTTTGCATTTTAACTATTGAATTAATGGCATAGTGTAAAGTAAGGAATAGCACATTAATGTAGTGGTTAGTGCTGCCTTTTCATAAATCCAGTACAGGGTTTTATCCTAAGATAAATGAACAGGCTGTCCCATGAACTAAAATACATCACTCGTTTCTACAATGTAAACCTACAGCAAAATTTAATTCCATTCTCAATTTTAATCCTGAAAGGCTATTGGGAAATAAGATGGAGATGGAACAGCCCCTTCAATAATCCTGATTTTTCACTTAATCTGAAGGGGGTGATGGGTAATAAGCGCCACGTCCTGCTGTATACAAGATCAACACAATGTGGAAATGTACCATCAAAGCCACCTGGCTGCTGGGGATGAAGAAGACTCTGACCACACCTTTATCTTCTCCAGAGTGATGATTTACTAGAGCACTGGCCACTCGGCTGGATATTCTGAGCATGGAACACCAGCGATGCTGAGAAAGCACCTTCCTTCAGGTTTGTATGCCAGCAAGTCAGTGAAGAAAGTGAGAAAGCTTTGCACGTCTGAGGAGAGTTTGTCTAACTAATTTTAGAGCCAGCAACCACTCGAACACCTGGAATGAAATACTACCAAACTGCATAAAAGAATTTGATCAGTCCACGCGTTTGCCATGGATGCTGTAGTACCCTTCCGACCGGTAGAGGGCAGTCGTGAGCACATATCAGCAATAGTGTTTAACGCCGAAGAAGTACAGCGCGTGACGAGTTATGTGTGTATTTTAAACAATTTGAGCGTTTTGTTTTACGTTATTCAGTTAGTAAATCTAGTTCATGTAGTAAAACTAGCTGGTGTAATGGCTACGTCAGCTGCACGACTTTTCAGTAAATTAGACGGTTTGTTCGCTGTTTACAAACCTCAAGGTGTTCACTGGAAACTGGTCCGGGACACCGTGGAGACAAACCTACTGCAAGGTGTGATCACTATTCCTGATTTACTCTAATGTACACAATACATTGCCAGAAATACAGTAAACGTGGGGGCCGTGATGTCCGTGTAGACCCGTAGTATTAGTAGAACATTGCTGTCAGTTCGACATTTAATCTTATCTGTCTCTTAATGTCAACGTTTCTTCTGCCTCCGACCATCTTTTCACCTTGCTGTCCTCTCATTTGCCCTGTTCGGGGTGTGAAGCGGTTAATTCGTGTCCTGCGGCCGCCCCACGCTGTGTGGTCCAGTTTCAACTTTCACCCAGTGAGGATGGCAGCGGCTCCAACCAGCTCACTGTCACCAAGTCCAGTCTACCTGCTCTGGCTCATCATCCCCTGGGTTAGCATCACATCACATCACATCACAGCTGTACGCTGATTAAACTGCAAAGTTCATCTCTCTGTCTTTCCTCTTTGTCCAGTGACCGGACCAAGATTTCATAAGATCCGGGTTGGAGTTGGTCATCGACTGGATGCATTTTCCTCTGGAGTATTAGGTGACACCAAAAAAAACTGAAGAAAATAAATAATAATTGAAAACAGTGTGTTTAATCTTCTATAACCACAAGTATGTTTCACTGTATTTTTTTTAATCCACTGTTGTTGTTTCTTCCCCCAGTTCTGGGTCTGAGAAATGGAAACACTGCCCTGGAGAGTCTTTACAGATCACATGTGACCAGGGTAAGCAATAATATTACTTGTGGTATACGAGTGGCTCATCCCACACACGGAACTACAAAGAAGCTTTCATTAAGAATGTACTCTATTAACACTAGTTTATATTTCTCCAGACATGTAAGAAAGATGTAAGTGATTATAAATAGGCTTCTAGCAAGCAGTACTGTTTATTTAACCTTTACAATGTCTCAGGGCCAAAAAAATATTAAATATTTGTTCGTTATTAACAGAAAAGCTAGTTTTATTTTGTGAGTTTTATCCAACTCCAATTTGGGATTTAAAAGATCTGCCATTGTATAATTAACAATTATACGCTGAAGGTGAGGTAGAAGTTACCGAATAGTCCCCGAGATTTAATTAAGCAATGCAATGTCCACTAAGCCAGAGGCACATACTTGTTTTTTTCTAGATGCTACAAGGGAATCTAGGCAAAAAAAAAACCCAACAAAAAACAACACCTTTTTTTGTTTGTTTTTTGGAGACAGTCGCAGATGAGCTGCGAGCAGGTTTTGTAATGAAGTCTTTTTAATGCTCTGTATGAGTTGACATATACAACGAGGAACATAAAGAAAAGCCAACTAAAATGAGATCTTTTTTTACATATTTTAACCACCACAGAGGCAGGTCGGGTGAGCTCTGTACTTTCGGCTCAGTGTATGTTTATTCTTCTCATTTAGAGTTTATTACAGACTACTATGCAGAAACACAAAACAAACTAAAATAAAATTTTTATTATGGTCATTTATGCCACCACGGAGGTGCCAGCTGCATTATGGTTTTACACTCTATGTGCGTGCACCATCTATCCGTTCTTGGGCACTTTATCTCCTGAATCCCTGAACAGATTTTGAGCAAACCTTCACCAATCACTTACTACTAAAGGCCCATGAACTAGTACAGGTACTGAGATCACTAAAGAACTAATTAGAGAACTAATTCTCAATTCTGTAATTCTCATGCAGACATGTATTTGGAGTACTTTTTTTAGGTATTTGTTTACAGACGTTTTGTTTTTGTGTTTTGATTACAGGAATACACACTGGAGGGGGAGCTTGGAATGAGTACAGATGATTTCACTCATGTAGGACGAGTTATAGAGCGAAGCACATTTGGTAATTCTGTCTTCCTGAACAAAGTGAAATAAACACTGCTGTAACTGTCAGAAATATATATCTGGTCTAAATGACGTTATCAAAACGGTTGAGCTGTATATAACATCCCGCTGTTAACTTCTTCCTCTGTCATCTGTTAGGTCATGTTACAACTGACAAGCTAGAGAGAGTGTTGGGCATGATCCAGGGAGCCAATCAGAAAGCTTTAATAATGTGAGTCACTGTAATCAGGAAAATGTTAAATGATAGTTTGATCATTTGTTATACAGTTCATGTGTTCTTACATTTGTTTTACTCAGGTACTCTCAGGTGGACCTCAACACTCAGGAGGCTTATGAGCTGGCAGTAAAGGGACTGTTGCGTCCACAGGATAAAAGTCCTCCCATTTTAACTGGTTTACGATGTCTCCGCTTTAAACCACCTCAGTTTACTCTGGGTAAGAGTACTGGTAATATACATGTATATAATCAGCCATCCATCTCTTTGCAGCCACTGCAGCCTAAACTTGGTTGGGGTGGAGGGAATATGGGTCGAGCTGCGTGGTGGGCCCGGCTTATCGCAGTCGTTACCCACCCAAACATACCCTGGACTTCACCCTTGTGTGCTGCTGCGCTACCACCTCCTATGATAATGTTTTCTCCACTTAAGCCTGTGAGCTACGTGACGGAATTGTGATGCGCCTATTTTCGTTCCACAGGCAATTGTGTGTGTCTGTCAATATTTTATTTGTTATATTATATGTAATCATTTACCATTTAAATTTACTTCCAGTGGACTCCATTTCACTTCATTTTTCCTAGAAGATCCCCAAATTCTTTGGGCGGCCCCCATGACGCCTGCACATTTTCCTCCTTTTTTTCTAAACCTATTCTCATGCCTGCATCACCCAAATCTACGTCAGTCTCTTCGTCATAGCTCCACTAAATTTGTATGACAAAATATCGCAGTGATATGTGCAAATTCAATACAACAGCAGATACATTAGTATTACCTAGACTGAGAAAATGTCTTATCAAAGTTTATCTTGTGTGTTTTTTCTTTATATGTTAACACTGGACCAATATCGGAAACAATTTTTCTAAAAAAAGAGAAAGATTTTGCAATTTACAGAAAATAGTTTGAAGGTATTCTGTGCCTTTGCTTTTTGTGCATATGATAAGTACTTAAGCCAGCAAGAGTTTATTCTTACCACAGATTGTTGTGTGTGTTTAAAAAATTTCAGAGGTTCAGTGTGTGAATGAAACGCAGCGCTTCCTTCGGAAATTGGTGCATGAGGTGGGGCTGGAATTGCGTACGAATGCAGTCTGCACCAAGGTGCGTCGCACACGGGATGGTCCTTTTAAAATGGAGGATGCCCTGACTCACCACCACTGGACTGCTGATGATATTATACCAGCTATTGCTAAAATGCGTCGTACTACAAGGAAAATCCGCAAGAATGACAGTTACAGTCAAGTTGACAAGCAGTCAGACAGCACTGTACGGACTCATGGCCAAACAAGGACTAGTTCTTTTCAAATAGAGTCTGGTAGCCAAGAGAAAGCAGGATCTCTGATTACTTCTTCAGAAATGTCTGTTGATACCAGGCCATTCTAATATTAATATCTTATGATTATTACAGAAGAATTTATTATTTGTGTTCTGACCTAATTGTTAAATGAACCTCCAACATATTTACTATAATATTTTGTGTGTGTGTGTCTGTGCGCACATGCTGGGCTGAAGAGCTGGAACATCATGGACATTATGTAGATGAATGATAGACTTTTGGGACACTATTTGCAATAAATTTGCAAATCAGTCATTTGACTTGCACATGTATTATGTACTAGTGACCAACAGGCTATAAAATCTTTTTGATGAGTTTTGTTTTCTTGTCTTGTAACTTTATACATGAATCATTTGATTCTAGCCTGTCTATAAGACTAAAACTATACCTGCATATCAAGAAAATTAATTTAAATATAGGTGTGTGTACTCCCTGCCTGCCTTTAAGCATTATTTATTTATTTGGGGATATTTAAAGAAGCGTACATATTAATTCAAAAATATAAAAGTATTAAGATCATAACACAGAAATATATTTCAGAAGCGTATAATGATCCCGGTGGTAAACACGTCCTTGATAGTGATGTTCTCCATGTTTATTTTAATTATGCCATCGCAGTCCACTAGGTGGCGGTCTGTTCACTTACTCGGACTCGGATATGCCGTAAACACGAAGAAGAACAGGTTGTGCAGGGCGTGTGTTAATCTTGTAAGCTGCTTGTTTTTATTATATTTCTATTTCGATATTCTTCCTGGTTTTAGTCTGGCTTGAAGTGAACGATATAGGATCAAATTAACACCAAAATTAACTTTGGATTTTAAAATCACACGACACACACACACACACACACACACACACACACACACACACACACACACCACAGATCAGAAGA
>JBCNYG010000006.1:15589864-15600034 GCA_039654305.1 Porochilus rendahli | reverse complement strand
GAGCGTGGATCTTTTCTAAAAGCACACGAAACACACACACACACACACACACACACACACACACACACACACACACACACTGCCCCAGTGTAATAAACACCCACATAGCATTGTCATTAGTACGGGGTTCTTAAACCATGGTGTGGTTAAAACAACAGGTGAGCCATTTGTTTCTGACACTTTTACTGGGATGACAGGGTAGTTATATTGTGTGTGGGGTGAGTTACTTGTCAGCTGAATCCAGTTTGTTCATTCTTCTCTAAACTCATCAGCAAAGCATTTCTGCCCACAGAACGTCACTGTTGCACGACTCACATCTGATAAACTAAAAACTGCATAAAACAGCAGGTGCACAATTTTTCCTTGCAATGTAGATGAATCAGGAAAAGGAAGACTCCTCTGTTAATAATATCTTGAACACTGGTTTATTTCTTTTTATTTTAATGGCAATGGAACATTTTACTGAACAGGTGAACCAAATGATCTACGAGCTATTCCCATGTATTGGGGTTGCTGCAGCAGATACTTTTGATTTCTTAAGCTTGGGCTGAGCCAGAACTCTCATAGATGCTACTATGAAGTATGGTGTTTGGCAGCAGTATGAGAGGCAACAGATATCATGATGTAAGGCATACTGTATTGAATTTCCAAAGGAATGAGTTCCCTTTTTTTTTTTTCAGGACCATGCGGGGGCAAGTGCGCTGGGTTTTATGGGATATAAAGGATACTCTACTGAAGGTACGTTGCTCTGTGGGAGAGCAATACTGTAATGAGGCGAAGCGTGTTGGACTGAAGTTACCAGCCATGGAGATCGAGGCCGCATTCAGGGAAGCTTACTGCCAACATTCGCGTCTTTACCCTAACTATGGTGTTGCACAAGGTATGAATGGTCAGCTGTGGTGGAAAGGATTGGTGAAGAGCACCTTCTCCCAGTGTGGCGTGAAGGAACCTGCATTGCTTGAAAAACTTGCCAACAATCTTTACCATAATTTTTCTGGTCCAGAGAACTGGGAGGTAAAAAGTTTTGCGAGCTGTAATATTATTACCACTTTTAGCCTTGGAAAGTGCATAATCTATATGACATTGTGTTTATTATGTAGCAATAAAATGAACTCAGCTGTGACCTGAATGACCAGGATATCCCATTTTCTCCACTTATTGCTTGGGTATAAATTTGCAACTCACAGTTAAACAGTGGTTTGAGAGCATGAGGAATAATTTTCACTAACTGGAACCACAGGGTTCTGACCTCAACTATATGACACTTTGGGATGTGCTGGAGAAGAATTGATGGAGTGGTTTATTTCTCCTGTCATCATTTCTAGATGTGAGTGGAAAACCCAACTCTGGCAACTCTGAAACAATGCCATGGTGATTATGCACTGTAATCAAGGCTACAGGTGGTCCAACAAAATATTAGTGAGAGCAACTTTGACCCAAAGTTTTAATTCTCTTTTTTCCTTCAGGTGTTCCCAGACTCAGCTTCCACCCTAAAATCCTGTGCAGCTCTGGGAATGAAGCAGGGCGTAGTATCCAACTTTGACAGGCGCCTAGATGGAATCCTTAAAGGGTGTGGCCTGAGGAACCATTTTGCATTTCTGCTGACTTCAGAAGAGGCTGCTGCAGCTAAACCAGACCCAGACATTTTTGCACAAGCCCTGCAAAAGTCTGGGGTGCCTGCCAAGCATGTAGTCCATGTTGGGGATCACTACATTAATGACTACCTCACTTCTCGGTCATTAGGTATTCGAGGTTACCTGCTAGATAGACATGGAGTCCAGAAACATCTGGATATTCCCCCACAGCATCGACTACAGAGCCTTAATGAGCTACCTGCCTTACTTTTACAGGAAACTGATTAAAACAGTTTGTTACTTGGCTTGGCTGCTAATTTATTTTTATGAGATAGGAAGAAAGTCCTAAATGATTGCTAATATTTATGAGAAAAATATTCCCTCGGCTTCTACATTTCCTAAAAAGTCAGGATATCCTTCCAAAATGCAATGAAAACTGTTTTAATTGGTGATGAATGTGAATCCATATTTAACTGTCAAAAGTACACATTTTCTCTATTTTTACTGACCAACTTTGGTCTTTTGTAAATCTTTTAACCCATTCTATCACATTACCTTTCCTTTAAAATACACTTTTTAATCGTTTAGAAACCGAGGGTGTTAATTGTTGTAGTTTTTTAATTGGAATTTTTGTTCTTTCTTATTTGATAGTTCAGCTGCACAGCAGTCTTGTCCACTTGTCAGTGATGTGCCATATATTTTAAGAGGAGACAAATTTGAACATGCAGGAGGACAGTGAAACACACTACGAAGTCACACTTTTATATCTCATGCAGAATGAGGCCTGGTATTATCCTGCTGAAGCAAGTATGGACTTCCCAAGAAGCAATGTTGCCTTGATGGCAATAGACAGCTCTGTAAAGTCCCAGTATACACCTCCACGTCAGTGTTCATGTCAGAAACATCACATATGCTAGTATTTGCAATTTTGCCGATAAAGTGAAGTCATTTTCATCTTTGGCATGGGAAAATTGGCATCCTCTTAAAAAAACAAAAAAAAAAACAAAATGTGGACTCATCTGACCACAGCACACGATTCAATGTAATCAGTTTCATTTCTGAATATATTATATATATATATAATTGATATATGGCTTCGTCCCTGCATAATAGATTCATACGGTTATACCCAATCATACATTTACCTACTAGCAATTAATTTAGGACAATTACTTGAATATTCTGTCAGCTTTTCCTCAATTTTATTTTAACGATCTGAACTTATACAAAATAAAATGAACCTGACCTCATCAGTAAAAACATTGGAATTTTTTTCTATGAACTTTTGTCAAATAAAAAACTTTTCATTTGAATTACCAAGTCACAAATTGAGATTTTTATTGCATAAATTAAAAAATAATAATAATAAAAAAAGATTTTTAGGAAGGGGGGAGCATGTAAAAAGTAAGTGTTTTGATGATCATTCAAATGAGGACTGCATTAAAAAACACTGAGACAGAACCAAACATGTGCAAAGCCTCTGATTCCTTTAATTCATTTTGATTTCATTTGTACACACTGATGCAAGGCAGATTTATATTCTGAATGTTCAAGCCAGAGACAACAATGGCAAGGAAAACTCCCAGACATGACATGAGTAAGAAACGCTGAGATGAATCAGAGCCAAAGAGGTACCCATGATCTGGGACACTGCAGACTGTTTGAATCATTATAGTAGACAACTGTAGATGAGTAAAGGTAAACAGTAGTGTGCTGATGTGAAATGTGATGAAATAAACATGGAGAAAAAAGAAATGTCTTTTGATGAGTACAGGACATGTATATTAATGATCACAGAATCTGTTCTTAGGTGAATGTTAACATTGCCAAGGTAAGATTATCAATAAAAGTCACATAAACCACTTTTGGAAAGTCTGTGGGACAAGACAGAGTAAAAGAAGGTGAGGCACAAATGCAGGAAGCTTCAAGCAGAATTAGAGCATCAGAATGAATAAGTATAATCTGGGTGGCAAGAAGAGTTACAACAGTAGAGTTTGTGGCTCTAGCACTTGTCCTTCACAGATGGGGTGTAAGGAAAGTAGGATGGTGCATAAAAAATAAAGAGAGTGAGGTCGAGGAAAACAGGTTAAAAAATACAACACGCACAGGAAACTAACAAGCACAAGTTGAAATCACGATTAAGACTAAAGTAAGATGGTTCTGGGTTTGGACCTCAGGGCTGACTGGGGCCTTTCTGGGTGGAGTTTGCATCTTCAAGTTATGCCTGCATGGCTTTTCTCCAAGCACGCTGTTTTTTTTCTACCGTCCAGGAATTTGTACATTACGAAATGTTCGTTGCATATAATATATGCATATATCATATAAGCAGACAGATGTTAAAAAGTTGAACATTTTAGAAAGGGAACAGAACAAAGCAAGAAAAAGTTGAAAATACTTTTAGCCATGTAAAGGTCTAAAATAGGGAGAAATCCCCAGCGCGGAATAACACTGTAACTCCATAAACATACTAGATATACTCAGAAGGGCTGTGTACAGCCAGGACCAGAGCTCGATGTTTCTAAACTGAAAGAACTTAAAATTGGAGGTGAAGGTCAAAGAAATTACTTACTTAAAAAAAAAAAAAAACAACAACACACACAAAGTCTTTCAACATTTTTACTTTGTGGGGGGGGTGAAAAGGGTATACATAAAGAAATAAATATCAAAATACAGAAATAAATATAATGTGGTAACAGCTGTTTTTCTGCCTACATCCATGTAAATCAGTGAAGACCTCAAGCACTATTCAGGATTCAAAATGTATAATCTTGTATCTAGGACCAAATAATTGTGTAAGATGCAATTCTATGTTCAGATATTTTAGCACTGCATAATTCAAATATATATAAAAGAAACATTGAGAGTAGTTGACAGCATTTTGTGTTTTTACATAGAGGAGACAAAAAAACAAACACAAAAAACATTTTAACACTGATATGAACATACTATGACAAGTACAGGTTTCTTTTTCTAATCCTTAATAACAAAAATAAATGTGTTAAAGTTAGACAATAAAGATTTAAATGATGAAATAAATGTTGTCAAATAGATTCTTGTCACAGAGCAGAAGTAAAGGGATCACGATCGTACATACAGCACAAATATTTGCTTGCACCCTTCAATTTATTTCCCACTCATGTGAATAAATAACATTTTCCTTCTTTTATTTATACTTTCTCGGTTTTTTCCAGTTAATAAATCAAGTCAGTTCAAGAAGTTTGCCAGCGCATCAGTGCAAAAACATCAGGATTTAGTGAAGCCCTTTATATAAAGTGCTCAATGCCAGCAAAGCTCTCTCCCTCAGTCATTTAGATAAAGAATTATTCAATCAACTTTCCCCTAAAACTGTGAACTATTACTACTACTATTATATTTGTAGACATCCCTTTGTAATAATTACTCCTGCAGCAATCCAACCAAATTCCTAAAAGTCCACATCCAGTTGCCTAATTATTTCATTTTTTCACAAATTACATTTAGTGCTAATGATTTATAATTTAGGAATATTTTGTGCATAAAGCAGGAGTATGCATCTGTTATTTGAATAGGCAGTTTTAGGATTCAGTAAAAGCTGATAAATGAATAAAACTTCACACCGTATCAGGGTTTCACCTGTATTTAGATGCACCCAGTAATCATACATTTACTTAAGAGCAATGACAAATGGCTTGAGGGTCAATACGACAACATACACAATGTTACACAAGGCTTAAAACATTCTAAAATTCAGAGTCTAAAATCTTTTGAATAGATTTGCAGTAAAGAGTAACGAGCTTTCAATTAAACAAAGCCATCACAGCTGTCTATATGTGTATGCATAGTTGAGTGTGAGCATGTGGGTGGACTGTGTACAAGTGAATATTAACAGAGTGCAATGTGAAGTGAAATTTGTGGATTTATCGCAATTATTTCTTCTCACTCTAATAATAAAATACCTACTTTTTTCCTTCTTAAATTATCAGGTCCCACTTAGAACTGGGTCTGTTTTAGATTTTGTTTCTCAGAAAAGAGCCATTGCATCATTTATTGTTTCTAAAAGGGTAAGGTATGGTATCAGGTAAGAGTGCAGACTTGCAAAATGTTGTCAATCACGATAGCAGTGTCCAGTGTAAAGTGAACGTGCACACCCAAACACACTTGTGCACACCCAAACGTCCAATCATTAATCCAATTTCTGCCAAAACAATAAGTGCTGCGATTCTGATTTTAGAAGTTAAAGTGTTGTCAAAAACCTTGTAACAATGACCTCTCCACTATCAAGAACAGGAGAAAGCTCAACTCAAGGGTGTGTGGGGTGTGTATGCATACTTATGTTATTAAATGGAATCTGTGAATAAGAATATCTCAAGTGCAATAATAATAATACACAACATAAGCATAAAATATAACCCCAGGATTCTAAGACCCAAGTGTTTTCCTCAAAAGCCTGTCATTAATGGTTAATTCTTATTACATTTGAAATATACTCTAAAAATCTTGTGGGCACATTCTCTTCAAGACTTTCATAGTTTAAGATTCAAGATATCTAAGACTATTAATATATTTCTGGAACAATTATTTGTGTGTGACACTTCTGAAAGACTAAAACATTTAAAACTCTCATGTACACCACACACCAAAAGTTTGGATACATATAACTGTTCTTGATAATCTTAAGATATCTAAAAGGTATATGACTGAAATTTGCTTCAACTGCAAAAATAATTAGTTTAGCTTAGAAACTACAGCCAGCAAGTGCTTAGTATACCTGGGAACTCTTCGATAGTAACCCAACTCTTCAGAAAGCTCATGAAGTTTTTAATAATTCTTTGAATAGTGTTTTTTAGTTTTTATTGTTCCTTGTAAAATGTTGTGTACTATTCCATAGTTTGGATTTTTATTATTGTTTATTGTTATTTTAATCTTAATGTGCAAAATCTTTCTGCAAGTATGTGTATCCAAACTTTCGACAACTGCTACATCTTTTGGTAGCCATAAGCATCTTACTAATTTTATCCAAACTTTTATGGGATTTGAGAAATTAAACAATTCCTCTCATCATATTCTGGTCATGGTGTCGATTTCTCGTGTAAAAATGGGCCTAGAGCTAATTGTCTCGTGAATGCCCAAGCACGAAGTGCATGAATTTTTTTTCTTACTTTTTCCGACATCCAGCTGTGCAGGCCTTAAGCACTACTCTGTTACTTCTTAACTGCAGGGCTTTTCATCACAAATTCCTAAATCTGACTGGCTCTTCATGCTTGTAATCTGTTCCAACACAACAGTATGAAAGTCCAGAGTCCAGAACATCGATATTGGTGCTGGGAATCATTCGTTTTTCAATCCATCATTTCCGCAAATAAATAAAACTTCATGGATAAGTTTAATTCCACTTAGTATTAAGTTCTGGATTCCTTATCTGATTTGATCCTTGTCCTCATTATTCAGTTGGTTCATCCAGGGATAATCCACAGGGCTTCAGGTGGCAAAATAAAAGAGCATAGTAGTGGACCCATTTCAAACCACTGCAGAAAAAGTACAGATAAACTCATTTGTTTGAAAAATAAATAAATAGAATAATAATATTGCAACACTGTGAATTCCACAAAGTTACCCTGAATACATAGAACAAAGAAGAATTCATGCAAAAAAAAAACTAAATAAATAAATTATTAATTAAAATTAAAACCTACTGTCAAACACAACTGAATGAAAACACATAGGGGCATCACTGTTCAAGCTCTGTCTCAGTTTCTTTTTGACAATTGTATGACAAGGATGAGAAAATATGTGCAACCATCCTGTTAACAAATCAGATTAAATGTTTGTCGGGTCCACTAACAAGACACACTGTGACCGAGCTAGCAATGATTTTACTCCTGCAGCTATCTGACCAAATTCCCTAAATTCCATGTCCAGTGGCCTAATTATTCCACTTCTTTCACAAAAATAATTCTTCTACACAGAAACTTAAAGAGCTTCAACATCATTTGTAAAGACTGTCTAAAACATTTTTAATATAAATTAGTAAAGACAAGTATTATGAGTAAAAGTAGAGACTATTTATTTTAGTTTAATTTTAAGGCATCGACATGGGATATCATGAACAGAATTTTCTCGTGCCAACCCAATGACATTAAAACTTTAAATCCTCCAATCCTGTAATAAATCAGTAAATCGACTGTCAGAGGAAACGTGAATTGCAGTGTGGAATCCCTGTGTGCCTATGCATTATAGGAGCTTCCTCAAACACCCCTTTCACCACTTTTGAATTGGTTCAATTCAGCAAGAGCTTTAGTCATACATATACCTGTTTCTGAGTGACAGCAGGCTGTCCCACTCTTTACAATGCCATTTGGATTTTTGGACAAACTGGATTGCAGTGGTCCTTGTCTACATCTGCTCCGCCTCCACCAACAGCTGTAGAGACATTAGATGGCCTTAAATCTCACTTAAAGGCAGCTCTTGATGGCACTTTGTGTACACAGTACATAAAGGATATACTACATACATATATAATATATACATATATTAAATATCGAAAACATTAAATATTATCGAGTACCCCAAGCATACTCCATACTTTATTATGGTGCAAAGCAGCACAACCAGGATAGTGCCCAATATGCCCAGCATCAATAGGGTGGCCATTGTCTGCTGCCTTTGGTTAGTTGCCACCACTGCCAACAGGTCTGCATGCTCACAACGCATACCTATGAAGCCTGAATGGCACCTACACCAGAATAAATACAAAACACAAATCAAGGGATAAAGTAAATATTACAAATGTATTAAAAATAGAATCACTAATAAAAACAAATCAGTAAATAAATCAAATCAGTCATAAAATTACTCTTTCACAAATAAAGAAGTATTCAAACAGGGAAATAACTGTTCAAACATGCTGGTTTTTGTCATTTATATATGCTACCTGGGTATAAACAAGTAGCGTACACACACACACACTTATTCTAAAGTTGTCTTAGTTTTGCTGAGCTCTTTTGATGACAGGAGAGTTAAAATGATGCATAAAATTTTTTTCCAGCACATCCATAGGACTTTTATTGAGGTTAAGGTCAGGAATCTGTTGTGCCAATAAATGTGTGAAAATGATTTCTCATGCTCCCTCAAACACTCTTTGACAAACTGAGCCCAAATGTTATGCCCATTCCTTCAGGATAGAAAAACAGATAGCAGGCATCATTTTATTGCTTCACAAAGTGACCAACTGATGTAATAGAGATCATAACACTGCCCCCAGGGGTACAGGGAACACTATGCATGATGGGTAGATTGTTTCATATCCTCCCTTCTTACCCTGATGCACCCATCACTCTGGAATAGGATTAATCTGGATGTGGAAATGCTGTTACTTTTACTATTAAATTTAGCCATGTGTCCTGCTGTCCATTAAAACCAGTCAAGACTTTAGTTACTTTCAGTTACTTTCTTTCTGCTAAGTTGATGGTTCAGATCTATCAGTTCAGGTCTTATTAATACATTGATTAGTTCTTTACCCAATTCCAGTAATATCCTTAGTTGTTTTCTTTGCATGATGCAGGCCAATAAGTTGACCCTTCTAAAACACAATAACAGATTTTCCATGATCACAGGATACGTCTGCCAACATAATTATTTAGGAAATGAGAAACTACTCACTGCATTTCTTTTGAAAATTACTGCTGGCATAGTTTTAAACCTAATCAAGTGGGTTCTACTCGACCGTCTCAGATTTGACTAAAAATATTTCAAGAAAGTTCATATACTTTCTAATGGGAAAAATCTCTAATAGTAGCTCTATACTCTCGATCGTTTTGTCACAAGAAAATATTTTAGCAACAGAGTTCTGACCCTTTTTTGAGCAGCATTTTTGAGGAGCCACTTTCAAATTGCTATTTCAAGAAAAGTATTTTAGACAAGTCCTTCACATTTTCAAGGTTTCAAATCTGCTACCATTATTAATATTTGAAGAATCTGGACTTTCAGGGTTTATGGCTAAGATCCATCATGAGATTCTGGGTACCTGAAATTGCTCAAAATAATGTACTCCATCACTGCATTTCTGTTCTACCATAAAAGTCAAAGTGACATTTACATGCAAGAGGACAAAAATTTATTTGTAGGCCTCAGTAATTATCCATGATAATAAATGTCACTGACAGTTCTGCAGAATTAGGAAACATGTCAGTGTTTCTTAATTCTGCATTGCTTGATTGTCAGCAGATTGTCAACTTTTTTTCCCATGAACTTTTTTCACCAAAATCACATGTGGGCGGTGACAAGAAACTAAAAATCAAATTTTGCTGGCTTTCTTTATACTTCCTGATCTTTTCTGCCAATTTTAGAAGTAGGACCCTTTGCTAAATGGTTAGTTTCGTTAGTGTATAAGTTTCCTGGTTATTAAACTTTGGGAAATGATAGATTAATAGTTAATTAATTAATTCAGAGAAAAAAAAAAAATAAAAATAAGCGGCACGGTGGCGTAGTTAGCACGTTCGCCTCACAGCAAGAAGGTCCTGGGTTCGAAACCCCAGCTCGGACGTTTCTGTGTGGAGTTTGCATGTTCTCCCCGTGCTTGCATGGGTTTCCTCCGGGTACTCCGGTTTCCTCCCACAGT
>JBCNYG010000006.1:15548088-15579447 GCA_039654305.1 Porochilus rendahli | reverse complement strand
TGAGATGGGCGCCAGCCTCCCCGCGACCCTAATTAGGAATAAGCGGTTCGGAAAATGAATGAATGAATGAAAAATCAATGAATGAATGAATAAATTTGAAATGTGGTTTGTTCGTTATTACTAGAACTACCATCACACTGTTGGGAAATTTAATACAAAATTCTGATTTGAGATCTGAACAGCACTCGGGTAAAGAAAAGTTTAGTTCAGATACAGACATCAGAAACATATATTGCTTAAAGATGTCATTTTATGTGTGTATATTATATATATATATATATATATATATACACATACACACACACACACAAAATTTTTTTTTTAATGAACTGCAACACAAATCATCCCAAATACAATTTTATTTTATACTTATCTCTGTAGCAAATTAACAGAGACACAAAAACAGTGTACAAAAACAAAAACATCAATAGAAAAGTATGCCTATATCCAAAAATCAATGAAATACTTGACTGAAATTGCAAAGAAATATTTTTTAATCAGAGGACAAATATAGAATAACAAACATACATACAAATGTACATTTTCTTTCTATGTGCATGTCCTTATACAAAAGTGTCAATGCAAATCACTTTATGTACATGGTTATTCTTAAGATGGTCCTTTAATGACAGATTTTCCAACCCATTCACAATCAGTACTGGGAAGGCACTTTGCAACATATGGTTATATGAAAACAGAAGCAGAATACAAATAAACCAATGCTTAAACAATATTTCCAGTGATACAATGTGCCACTAAAATATAAGCGACGGCAGATCAGTCCAAACAGCCCCATCAGTCTTTCACATAAATAAAAGGTTAAATGCACACAGAGTGCACGGGTAAATAGTTCCAGATAATGAGGTGAAATTAAGCTTGACAGTAAAAATCAATAGGGATTGGTGGGTCAGTTAAAAATGGAGGTCATGAAGGTAATGCTGGTTTGCATACTACTTCTATTTATACTTGAGGCCCGAACAAGGATGCATTATAAATATAAATTAGAAGGAAATTATTGACTGATATGTATCAGTACAACAGAGCTAACATGAAAAAGCTTGCACGCTTTCAGACTAATGTGGGATGAAGTGGAAAAATAACATTTAAACACATTTGCCAAAACAATAATAAATAAACGGAAAATAGAATCGATTAATAAAATCACACTCGCACGATCACATGAAGTGAAACCTTCACTCCGACTTTTAAAATATGTCAGAGCTCCTCTATACACTTAGAAAAACTGATTCAACAAACAGAAAAGTTTATTATAGCAGAAGTTTTCACTTAGTACAAAATGTTCTACTTTGATGCTAGTCTGACCAGAAAAAAATGCTCATGTCGGACTCTCCAAAAAACACTGAAGGTTTAAGCTCACACAAACAACCCTTGAAATTATTCCAAATTAAAAATGTTCTTAAGAGTGTAAGAACATAAAGCAGGCCTCTCACAGGCATATCTCTTAAAACACTTTAACAAAATAATAATCATAATTACGGCCCAGTCACATTTGCTCAAAATATTTAGATTGTTAGTCTAAAGGTCCAAATAATAAAATAAAACGAAAATAATATGGCACCACAAAAAAAAGGTTTATAATGAGCACACTGCACTACAGAATAATAAGAGATACAAGTGTGAATTTTCTCAAACCAACTGAATACAACACAGCGTTTTTGCATCAAAACATATTTCTCCACTCAAGCATGGATTGAACCATAATGGCCACAGAAGATAAATATACAGAGCCCCATTACATAGAAAAACAAACTTAATATTGGCCATATATAAGTATTTTTATATACATATTTCTTACATATGTGAACAGTATATACACACACCATGAATAGGAATTCTTAAGTTAAGCAGGAATGTTTGGACTCTCGTAGAAAAGAAAAATTCTAATATATATATATTTTTAAAAAACTTTCGAAAGCCCTCTGATTACATTACATTCTTGTAATAAAAGACCATGATGTGTGCGCACACACAACCACACTTTGTCATGCTCACTCACACACACACACACACACACACACACACACACACACACACACTCTTCTAAGACACATAATTCAAAGACAAATAAGCACAGCACGGATCTAAGGTTTACCAATGACTTTATATAAACCATTTCATAAAGGAGATGGGACACCAAAAGCAATAAGTTAATAAAATATACTCTTCATCTCTTGTAATATCTTAGTCATACCTGAAATTGGTCCCTGTTAAATATTCATAACTCATATGCGGTTTTCATGACTACGACAATACATCTTGGAGATATTCATGATACAAAAGAAAAATCATAGTGGAAATCGTGTTACCAGCCATGAGTTTGGGAGCCAGATTTAAATTAGTCATCATTCAATAATCACAGTCAGCATTATTTAATTTAAAACAATTTCAGAGCCTGCAGAAAATGCCCAGGATTATGTTCCAGGCATCCACGCAAAATGATCCAAATGGAGATCAACATAGATGAAGTAGGTTCTGTGGGATGACTTGGTAATACTCTGGTCACATCATAAATGATTGGCTGCTTCTCTCATGTGATCAAGAACGAAAAACATACCAGCAAACATCACTCACTCACCAAACTACTATATCCTACTACTATCTCAGCCAACACTGGTCGAAGGCGGGATACACCCTGAACAGCTCACCAGACCATTGCAGGGCAACACATACAACCAATCACACTCACATCCACACCTAGGGGCAATTTGGAACAGCCAATTAGCCTAATATGCATGTCTTTGGATTGTGGAAAGAAACCAGAGTACCCAGAGGAAACCCACACAATCATGGGGAGAACATGTGAACGCCACACGTAAAGGCCTGAGCCCGACTCGAACCCAATACCTCCTTGCTGTGAGGCGAACGTGCTAACCACTACACCAGTGCTCCACCACACCAGCAAACAAAAATGGAAAATCAACTAAATAAAGGTTAGCAGTAAGAAACACAAAAGACAATGATAATAAAAATGTAGAACTGCAGTTCCCCTCAAAGCTGCAAACTTCTGTTAAGAGCAACATCTGTCTGCCCTTCACCAAGCGTTCACTTGTCTCCTAAACCTACAGCATTGCTCCCTAAGTCAGAGTCCACGAGTGATGAGGCAAAAGCTGACTGGACAATCTGAAAACCAAACGACTCGAGCAGCGACATGTTCTGTTGTGGCGAGAAAGGAGAACCCAGATCTCCAAGACTGGATGGTGTCCCACTGGGTTTCTTATGCACCCTTTGCTGGTGCTTGTTGAGGTAGGATTTTGTGCGGAAGGTCTGGCCACATAAGCCGCATGCAAACTTCTTCTCCATGTCCGTCTTCTGTTTGGAGCCACACGGCGCGTTCGCTGTGCTGTCAGCTTGGTCGTTGAAGATCACAGAGGTCACCTCAAGCTCTTTATCTTCAGCTTTATGCTCTAATTTAAGCTCCGTTCCATTAGGGAGGTCCCCAAACGCAGTATCTGACCCTTCAGAATCCTGATGGGGGCATTTTGCAGCATTATCTTGCCCTTCTGAGGAAAAGAGAATAACATGTAGACCATGACAACAGTGAAAGGGAACTAGGTATTCGTATTAAGCAGACCTATAGATTTACTACGAACAGAAAAACGTGTGAACATGAACAATTTTATATATGTATATAAAAATGGCCATCACTAAAAAAAATAAGCTAAGTTAGAAAAGGTATAGCAATTTCAAATACATGGGTGCAAGTTGAAAATTTAGAAAAGGCTGAATTTTGGGCTGGGGAGGTCCCCGGAATCTTCTGGATTTTAGCAAATAAGTGCTCAAAACACCTTTTCCTGATACAACTTGTGTGTCTGATCACAAAAATATCTCTCTGTTAGGACCTATTACTGACAACAAATCATTTAAAGCATTCACATAGAACTGAATTCGAATGTTAATTATTTTGTCTTTGTTGTTATTAGTTTCCTCATCTAGATTCAGAGAACCCTTTGTCCTCTGACCGTCTCCTTCTCTTCCTCTCGGAAACTCTTTGCAACACCACGTCACACTGAACCTTGAAAGTGATGTTTTGTCTAATGCAGGTTTATCTTCACCAAGTCTCTTTACTAACTTTACTAAGTCATCAACACTGAATGGGAGGCAGTGCTCACTAATAAATGCCGCAGGTACAACTTTCTGCTTAGAACCCTGTCTTGCATCGATTCAGTTCACTGTGAGATCCATATGGATGTAGGGAAAGAACTTGTCAAAACATCACTTAAAATGAGTCTCAGGTAAATATGAACCCGAGTAACGTCATAGATCGTAACTTTAGTATTTTTATCCCAAATTTACACGTTAAACAAACTATTCAGTATAAAATTTGACTTTTATTTGAAAAGGAATTTGGGTAAAGGATCATTTGGGTAAAGGTTTGTTTGGACGATCTTGTTTTATTAAGTGGTTAGGCTCATCAGCATGACGTTTCAGTCTTTTCTTCCCGCTGGACCCCTACTTGATCATCTTTGAACAATAGTTACAATATGCAACTCCTGGACTCTCTGGCTTTTTTTAACCTGATTCCCTATTTGTCTCTGTCATTGTCAGACAGTTAGCCATTCCAACCTCCTTTCAAATTATACCCTTCCAGTAAAAATTTGATTGCAAGCCAAAGCCAAACTTGTTTACAAATCTGCAGTATTATTGGACAATAATTCTTACAAGCCAAAATAATCCCTCTGATTTGCAGCAAAGGATCGGGGAACCTTGAGAATGACGGTCCATGTTTGGTTATTTTTACAAAACATGTACGTACTAATCAGACAATAATCGGTACCTTCTGTGAAAGGGGAAAAAAAATCACCGCCTGTTGCTAAAATTAGATGAAAAAATTTGTTCTAGGACAGAAATACCTTAACAAAGTCAGACCTAGAGAAGGCCCATCAAACCCATACTCACCCTCCAAGCACTACTAACTTACTGGACGAGTTGAAATCGTTTGTAAACGCATCATATGAACATGTAAGGATGGCACTTATACTACATTAACATGTTGTTTCCAATCCATCATATAGTTCTTTTCATTTACAATAAACACAATAGTGTTAGTTGCGTTGCACTTCCTAAAACAGGGCAGACAGCACAATGCTACAGTCCATATAGCATCATGCAACTTGCAAAAAAGAGTTTTGAAGAAAACTTAATCGTGTTGATAAGTTCAGTTCTCTTCTATGGGGATTCTACCAGTGAAGTGCATAGCTAGCACATTATTTTGTGTACTGTGAAGGTTTTATAAACATAACAGTGACTGAAAACCAAAACGCAATTTGGACCCTCTGCAAACTATGGCAGAGTGAAAAATAATTAAACCATTAGCATTAATGGATACGCTCCTGTTTCCTGCCTGCCACATCAGTTCGGAAGACAAGCAGCTCCAATGACGTAGTGATACACTTGACTGCACCTATGAACACCATGTCAGGTTGTTCCACACTCATTCCAAAATTTTATAATGTCCATATCTCTATTTCATGGTCAATTTGTTTCAAAACACAAATCTTGTGTGCTAGTGTCTCTGCTGATGTATTGTTCTGTCTTCCTGCATCCATGTGTCTCACTCTTCATGTGCCTGCCCCCCTTCCCCATATGCCTTTCTCTCTGTTCATCTCTCTGTGTCAATCTCCTCTGTCTCTGCCCATCTGGTTGTGTGTTTGTAAGAATGCCAGTTTCAGTATAAAAAATATATAGTATTTACTGAACTGTAAGCAATGGCAGTTCTCATGCTGTGTTGTGTGAGCAGTAATAAACTCGCCCTACGCCCCTCACCGGCCTGCTCATACTGACCTGTGAGAGGTGCGTGCAACGGGAGGCATGGTGCTCCACCACAGTGCCGCTCCCACAGCTCCGGCTGCACACCGAGGGAAGGAGGACCTGGTTGAGTGAGAATCGCAGGCCCCGAAAACCCCCGAAAACACCCCTCTGCATCAGGAAAGGGCATCAGAATCCGGCGACTGGTGCATAGGTCTACACCATCACAAACCCGCCCCAATGAAGGAAAGTAGAAGGACATAGAGTACAAACAGAAGGAGAGACAGAGATGCCTGGGTGGACACTTACTGTCAATACAGTCAGATTGACATCAGTTTCAAATGGATTCATTTACAGACTATAGCTTGACTGATACATCTCTACTGAATTAATCTTTTTTACTTCATTATCTGCCAAGCCTGCAGGCTTCATGTTGTATCTTATCTAAAGCTACTCAAGTGATTACTGCAGTAATCACTCCAATTTGATGTTTTTTAATTTTCTTAAATTTTTTAATTTTTCTTTCTTTTTAATTTTTTTTAATGGTTTCTATAGATTAACCACTGCAGACTGTTGTCTCAAAAATACACATAATCCAGAAAATGCAACCAACAACAGCCTGCCTATGAAATTATTTATGAAACAAAAAGAACCTTTAACCTATAGGACTAATTTTCTTCTACTTGTGCTAAATCTATCCTTTATAAATACTATAATATTATTAGTAATATTATAAATTATTTTGCTTGTTAGCCTTTTGACTAAAACTCAAAATATATACAGTAGCATGCAGTGAAGATTATACACCACTTTTTTCTAAAAGGGCTCCTAATAAAAAGAAGTAAAAATTACTTATCTATAATTTTCTGGTGAAAATGTATTGAACAATGCTATTATAGGCAGTGAGAACCCAAAAAATAATAATTCCGAAAAGTATATTGAGGTAAAAGTATGGCTAATAAACAAACACTGAAAATACCAATTTTTAAGAAAAATTAAAAGGTGTTGCAAATGTAATTTTTGACTTCTGCATAGCACGAATGAACTTCAAACCATATGGAATGGTTTGGCGAGAGAAGAAATTAAAAATATCCGAACACTTTGCCTTAAAGGTTTAATGCTGTAATCAAAGGGTGGCCACAATAAATATTGGCTTATTTGTCCCCCCAAAATTTTTTTTTGGTGTTACTATATATTGTTGTTTGTTTACTTATTCTCATCAACATGATCCAATGTCACATTAAATAAATTGAATAGTACTTGGTTTCTGACTTATCTTCATTTTGTTAAGTATAATTTCTTCACTCGCTAAACCATTCCATATGGTTTGAAGTTAAATAAATGCAAAAGTCAAAAAAATTAAATTTGCGACACTTTTAAATCTTGGTACTTCTTGGTTTTTTCAATGTTATGTTTACAAGCCATACTTTTATCTCAGTATACTTGTCGAAATTAATTTTGCTTCTCATTGCCTACATTAGCATTGCTCAATACATTTTCACCATTTCTGTCTAAAGGAAGCCCTTTTAGACAAAAGTGGTGGTGTATAATCTTCACTGAAGAGTACTGTATGTTTAGATTTTTTTTTTTTTTCAGATTTTTATATTCATTGTTTTTGTCTTTTGCACAATTGAACCCCACTGTAAAATGCAAGTTTGAATTCTATGTGGAACACCAATTTATTTTATAAATAACCTGCATTAAAATCTTTCTCTTTCTGCTTCTGTAATATACAATCATGTTGTTACAAAACATGGAGCAGATATTTTATATGAAAGTGGGTTCATTTAATATCATTCATTTAATTAGTGCATTTACTACACTGACTAGACTTCACAGAAGCACATGCAGAATATGTAATATTTAAATTTGCTTTAAACCTACTGAAAGTCTTTGGGATGTGGAGAACACTTTATGGTTTGGTTCGATTTTCCCATCATCAATTCAAGATGGCGATGAAAAATGACACCCAACTCTGGATGAAAATAAATGCTGTAAAGTTGACTGGGTTTGTTTGAAACAGTGCCATAATTATTACCACTGTAATCAAGGCTAAAGACGGTTCAAGAAAATGAGAGTATGTGCAGCTTTTTATGTTTTTGGCCGGTCAGTGTCAAAGTTTGAGGACACTTGAATATATCACACCCATTTGCACTTTCTGAACAGCCCTCTGCAAATTTAATCCCACTTTTCTGTTATAATAACCTCCACTATGGTTCACACTAAATTTAAGTGTGGTCATGAAGATTTGCCCATACAGCAAAAGGGGAATTTGTGAGGTCAGATGTACGGTAAGGAGGTCTTATGTGGATGCAGTCAGTACTGCAGTTTATCACAATGTGTTCAATAGGGTTGATGCTGGGGATCAGCTTGAACAATACCAATATATAAGGATAAAGGTCAGGTGCCCTGTATGGCCAAAATATGGTTATATGGTTTAAAGGTGGGTTACTTTATTTTTTTTTTTTTTTTAACTAAATTTAGTCATGGAATGGAGCTTGGTGATCAATTATAGAACTTGGTGCTTGGTGAATATAAACTTGCACCACTGCACATTAGAATGCATATTGGGCATTGATAAAGAAAATGTAACTCAGCAACAGGGACACAAAGCTTATCAGTGATGGAAGAAACCTGAAGCCATCATCCCATTCCCTCAATACAACACAATAGTCTGCTAATTTCTATAGCAATAATTCCTTCGAAGAATCACCTAAAGATTTTGCACATACTAAACTACAACATGCATTGATTGTCTAGAAATGCTCGTTTAGCCAGCATGTGATGGAGATTACAAAAAGCAACAGATATGATTACATTGCCATGCTAACGTACACAGCAACAGACAGCCTTCCATACTAGACAAAGCTGGTAGGACTGAAGGTCTGATCTTTTTAATATTTTGGCCAATTACCTCCAGAACACTGCAGCCTTACTTGAAGACCTGCTACAGCACAAGCAAATTGCACTAGTACATGTAGACACATGCAGCAGCCATTATACTGATCAGCCACGCAGTTTTGATAAAGGGTTTCACAAAAGTACATTTTAAATTTTAAACCCATACCACAGGCTTTTCATATGCTCTAGCCAGACTTCCAAATCTAAATGGAAAACTGACTAAATTCAAAATGATCCAAATCATAAGGAAAATGATTTAAGTCCATGTGATGGATTATGAATCAGGCATGAAGGAAAATAACTTGAATGGCTTTCTCAATGTTGTTTCCCTCCACCTCAAACACTTCAAAAAAATTATTTCAAATGAAACTGAATTCAATAGACTGACAACAGCTTAAAAAAAATTACCACCACTGAAAAGCCTGAGCTCAGACTGAACAGCACAGCTTCTCATCGTGACCACATTTCCATCATTCTACAGAAACAATAAGCACGTGGTTGCATATACCCATACTTTACAAAAACTGGTCTTTAATGACCATACTTTACAATGACTGTTGTTTAATAAAATTTTACCCGTAATATGAGAGAGAAGAATGATGGAAATCAGCTGGACTGATAAATTAGCGCAATAGTATGGGCCGAGTGAATGACTGAATGTTTACACAAGCAGATGTGGTATTTAGCAGCAGGGTGAAAAGAGTGAGCGAACGAGCAAGAGGCAGAGACACAGAGGCGTGCTTGCCTTCCACCGAGTATTGGCGTCCTGAGTGGTAGGGGGCACCGTTGTGCATCTGCGACCCGTTGACACGAGGCTCTAGGAACTGATGAGCTGTGGAGGAAGGGTGCAAGGACGAGCCGTGGTGTGTTTTTACATGTACCTTTAGGTAGGATGCAGTGGAAAAACCTGAGACCGTCAAGAGGAGCAAAAAGCAAAACAGAAGGAACAGAAGGGGAAAATAGATCAAGCAGAGACTTCCTTAACAACGAGATGAGAATCTCCTGGTTTTAATAATTACAAAACATGCCTTAACCTAATAAATGAACTTTTCAGTCTTTAGGGATCATGTACAGTGTTTTCAAATGAACTGGCAACCCATATAGCAGGTGTTGGCAATTAAGTCTGGTGACAGGCCAGGGTTTTCTGTTAAATTAATGATAAGTAAATTGTTATTCTGCTACAATATGCTACTATGCAAATACCAGTAAAAACTAACAGCAGCCCTATAGAGTTAAATCACAGTCTCTGACCCAATGCACAACATGAGAAAAAAAAAACACTTAAGAGTGTCATGTTTTGGTCAGACAAAAGTCAAAGTAAACCACAGGATCTGTTTCAGTTACTGTGGTTTACCTTGGAATAAGGTATAAGATACTGCAGAATCTCTCTGTCTATTCGTAGGAACTGAGGCCCAGTCGGACCAAAGCATTTGAACACACAAAAAAAAAAAAGAGTAGATACTCTATGGTCCAAAACGGGTGATTACTAAATTTTGGTAAAATGGTAAGATACTGCAATTTGCATTTGTTGGGAACTTTACTTTAGGCCACATTAGTGCATAGCTAGCCAGCAGAGCAACTGCTATTGACCTAGTTGACTTTGGTTGCAGTAGCTAAGCCTGTCAAACACTCCAAAAACTATTTTATCAACATTAGCTAAACTAGTTCACAGCTCAGCACAGGATGCAGGTTCTGTGACTACATCTAGTGCATTCCACATCCTTACCCTCTGATAATTTGCTTGTCAGACATAAAAGGCTTAGGGGCTTAAGCCAGTTTTACACAGTATGAATTTCCATTCAGTTTTGTGGCCACAGACAAAAAAATATACACTGTAAAATAATATTTTTGCTTATAGAAATGCATCTCAACGTCTTAAAATGCATAATGTTATGTACAGGACCACAATGTAGAAATACTGCAACCAAAATCTGCTGGCAACTTAGTAGTTCTGTCAGTGTCAACATTTATTTTATCAAAATTTCATTGCAGTGACTGCTCCTATGGTCAATAATCCACCAGTCGGAGGATGCCATGGTGTGAGACAAAACTCACAAGACACAGTTTCCCTGAGCGCAAACAGGAAAGCAAGAAAGCAGAAAATAGTGATTGTCTTTGAAAGCATCTTTAGCATCTTGTTAATGTATAATCTGATATTGAGAACATATCAACATATATAAGATATTGCAAACATCTTGTTTGCTTGTCCAAGTCACACACATATTTGTGACCCATCACAAAAAAAAGGGGAATTTAGTGGAAAATTACTAATTTTGCATTACTTTTAGCATTCGGTTGCTGATTTAAAATGACACCAAATTTTCTAATATAATTGTCTAGTTTTGGAATAAACTAACCAAAACCTGCCAGGACTTTTCAGCCTTTTAAGCCTGCAACTTTGCAGAAAATCCAGTTCAACATGTATTTATTAATCATTTCAAAGTAAATACTGACAAAGTAACAATGTTTGAAAGATGTAAAAGTATTGCTAAAAACACAATTCAATCGAAACTCTTAAATTAAAAGCTATTTTATTCAGAGGCACTTTTTAACGATTCAACTGTTTTTTTATTGTTTTTAATGAAGCACATTCTTTAAAGAGCCTTATTCTATAAACTACACCATTAAAAGGGTAAGCGATCAGTAACGGCCCACTAGCATTTTGTAATCTTGCCATACTGTTGAAAAGAATTTAAAAAAAAATTAACAATTAATAGGTTTCAGTAATAATTCTTATAATTCAATGCCAATAAAACTACTTAAACATAAACACCTCAAAGTGCAAGGATTTATAGATAAATATGAATGAATAGGGAAACTGCAAACAACCTATAGTACTCCAACTATTACAACAATGAACACTGTTCCTGTTACACTATGCTACTGTGTGTTTATGTCCACCTAAATCATATATTTTGATGTAAAAGAACAGAGGGCATAGACATGAAAGTGCATGTAATGATGTTGCTTAGTAAAGTTAGCTCAAAATGAACACAGCTAGATAAACGCAAGCTAATTAGTCCACATTAATTAGCACAAGTTTAAATATGAATTGTAATTCCCAACCAGTCATCAATGAATGTCATGTCTGACCTTGTATGGTTGAACCTATTTGAGTTTATTGAAACATTAACTGAGGTGACACGAATCTTTCTCTCTGGATATTTTGTTCACCAAAGAGACATGATGGGGTTAAACTGAAAAAATAAATCTAAATAAAAATGTGAATTTTGCACAGGATTTACAAATGCGACCCAATGCAGGTCTGTATAATCAAATCTGCCATCAATGTCAATTTATCTATTTTTTCTTTGTGTTTATGTTAATCATTTTCATTATTGCGCATCAAGTAAATTTTTTTAAGTGTTTTTTTTTAAACAATCGACACTGTCACAAAGCAGCTTCACCGAGTAAACAGATTTGTTAATAAATTTGAACTTATGAAAAGAAATGCTCATCTATGTGCATAAATACGATAGCAAGCCTGTGGCGACGGATTCTGATGGGAGCTCTACATCACAGTATGTATTTTAAAGGCAAACATGACTTTTTGCAATATACATATAGTAATGTTCAATCATGCCTTTCATATAAACATTCTGTTTAGCTGGAATTACCTTAACCTGGGTTTAAACTGGGGCACGATGTCCACAATCTCCGCAATTCAAAAAAGTCTGGAGCTCTACACTTTATGACCATGCTTAGAGCATGTTTGGGGTATAAAAAGGAGGCGCAGTGCATCCAAAATGTGAAACTTGAAAGAATCTTGTTTCCAAGGTCCTTAAGATTTCCTACGATGGCGCCTCGGTTAAGGTTTGTTAAGCTCTACTATGCTCTACTACCATGATTCCACCAAGTTCCCTCTAGATCACAACACGATTTCTCACCAAAGATGAACTAAACACAAATTTTATGCTTCAATTCATGCGATCTAGGATGCATTTTGTCTGACACAGTGATTTTCATATTGTGCAGTTTTATAGGCATATGGAATACTAAAGCTCAAGCTTAGAAAAATTAATGTGCATATGTTTCTTCATTTATTTGTAATTAGTAAACCAAAATTCAGACCCCATAACTGGAAGCTGTTCCTTTTTGTAATTTAAGTAAATAAATAAATAATAAATTCAGCCAGTCTCTTGTGCTCCTTGGACAATAGTGTAGTGGTCAGTGTGCTGAAGTCATGATCGAGAGGTTATGGGTTTGTTAGACCCCCACCGGGATAAGACCCTTGGACAAGGGCTCAACCACAAGTGTGCCTCTGTCCACCCAGCAATATATTTGGGTACCAGTAAAAACATTGGAAGGTAAACGGCGATGGATTACTGTCCAATCAAGAAGGAGCTGAACTCCTAGTCGCTTCACGCTAGAGAAACCAGGATCCAGCTTTGATAAGACTGTACGCTCGGGTGAAAAATGCAAAACAGATTTTACCTTTTGTTAACTTCTGCTCCTTGAACATACATATATATGTGTGGGTGTGTGTCAATGTGGACAGAATTAGCATACTTTGCAAAAGGAACTGATAAGCTAAATAATGATCTGTAATGCTGGAGCAATGCACTAAATTACTTGCCTAAATGAGCATTACCTTTATTGCATATGCTGCAGTAGTTGTGAGGTCCTTCGCTGTGTTTTTTCAGATGGTCTGTCATATAAGCAGCCCTTAAGTACTTGCCGCACACTTGGCATGGGATTTTATCCTCGTGGCAGGCCAGATGAGACCTCAGGCGATCTCGTGTTGCAAATGACGCGTTACAAATCTGCAAAAACCCATCAGGGAAACAACGTCAGAAACATTTCTAACTTGGATGCTGATTTTAAACATTTCTGGTAGCAGTGCTCTCACACGCTCTCTCTCTCTCACCTGACATTTATGAGGTCTCTCTGTGGTGTGCACCTGCTTGATGTGTCCATTTAGGTGGTCCGGCCTGCACAGAACATCCAAACACATGATCCTTTCTATTTGACCCAAAGTCTCACCTGCCCAGATTTACCACCAGTACATCTGAAACCTTGTGCTGCAGCCCAGTAACTCGGGCTCCAGAATACTCACCTGGAGAAGCCTTTTCCGCAGTTCTGGCACACGTACGGTTTGCCCACGGCTCCATCGTGAGAGCGCACATGGTAAGACATCCTGTCTTTGCGCTTGAACCGCAGGCCGCACACAGGACACGCGTATGGCTTCTCCCCAGAGTGGGACAACTTGTGTCGATTGAGGTGATACACGTCTCTGAACACCTTCCCGCAGAGATCACAGCCCACGTGTCGTCTCGTCCTCTCCCGTTTGCGGCTGCCGTCGGTCTGCGCGCAGTTCTGCGTCTGAGGAGTCGTTACAGTCATATCTACGGACACCAACTCTCCAGCTGCGCCCACTGAGCCGCGCTGGGCCTCGTGGCTCCTCAGCTGTACGGCGTCACTCAGCATTTTACCACAAATGCCACCAGGGAAAGGACCTTCGTTGTCGTCGGCGGTACCGGTATTATACACGCCGGGTGCTGACGGATCTTCTCTCTTGGGCCGTCCTCTAGCTCGCTTGGAGGTTGGCGAGGCCTCGCCGTTCACCGGATTAGTGGTGAAGGCTGGAGGGGACACAGGGAGGCCGATCGGGTGGGGGCTCTGGTTCATGGCTGGCGGAGCGCTCGTGCTGTCACAGTCCAGGCTGTGCCTGTTAGTAAACACGGCGCCGTTTGGCACGTCGGCGTGCATGGCGTTTGACAGGAAGCTGAGCTCTCCGCAGCGGGACGGCGGCACCAGGATCTGCACGTTGGACTGCTTGATCACCTCCTGGCAGATTTCGATGACAGAGCGCATAAGAAGGAACTTGGCGGCCGTCATGAGCTCCGGGAAGCACTCCAGGCGCACCACGATCTTCGACGTGTACGCGAAGTCCAGGATGTCTCGGAAAACTTTGGGGCTGATCGTGTGCATCTCGAGCTCTTTGCCCTCGCCGTCGCCTTCGCCCTGACAGCTGAACACCGACTCGAAGTACTCGCTGCACGCCGCCAGGACCGCCTTGTGCGCCGGGAAGCTCTCCTCTCCGACACGCAGGATCACGTCGCAGAATCTGCCTCCATCTTTTCTCTGGCTGTTCAGGTTGTGTAGCATCTCGGCGCTGTGCTTGCTCACCTGGTACGTGTAGGAAGAATTCCACGGCTGTTCCGTTCTCTCCATGCCGCCTTCCATTAACCACGACGACTAGCGCATGTGCCGGAGAGGCGAACAAACACAAACAGGAAGAAAACAAGAGAGATTCCCTGCTGTAGAAAGAAAGTAAACAGGAAAATACGCTCTCAACACCGACCACCCCTCTCCGTTTTAGCATCTAACATGTTAGCAGGGGGAAAATGGCAGCCCCCCAGCTTCCTGTGAACTTTGGCCTTTGTTTTGGAGGGAGGGGGTGTCGCCGTGCTTTAGTTCAGATATTTAGAGAAATCGGATCGCTTGTTGTCAATGACAACCAGCCTGGACGCGTCTAAACTGCGCTCACGTGTGTGCTACGTTCACTGGGTGCAGTTTTCATGTTGGTGAATTCTGTAGATTGTTCATCTTCCTGGTTCCTGACCCCTTCCTCCCCCCTCCTCCCCGCTATGAATTCACATCCTTGTTTTGCACGGAGCCCCCTCCCCCTCGTATTCCCCTCCCCCCCCAGACGAAGACGATTAAAAAAAAAACGCCGACATTGGCCAGATCCGAGTGCTTTTGTTCCTGCTGCACACGTCACGGTCCTGTTGTAGAAATATAAATAAATAAATTGTGCGTAATGAATAGTAGCGGGCTGATAGCGACAAGCCCCGCCCATTTTGGCCAGATCCCCTTCCACTCACGCGCACACGCCAACACGAACTGAGGATCTAATAGTAATAGTGTGTCGTCATGTATAGTAGACACTGAATGTTATATAGATATAATTTATATAATTTATAAATAAATCTTTTATATTTTAAATATCTATTTTATTTTATTATATTTTTACACATAAACTGGTTTTTTTTTGGGGGGGGGGCGCCGCAGCGCATGGTGACGTAGTAATTAGCACATCCGCCTCGATGCAAGAAGGTCCCAGGTTCGATTCCAGGGCTCGAGGGTTTCTGTGTGGAGTTTGCATGTTTTTCTGTGTTCTTGCATACGTTTCCTTTGGGCACTCCAATTTCCTCCTACAGTCCAAAACATGCTCATTAGGATAACTGGCTGTTCCAGATTGCCCCTAGGTGTGAATGTGAATGCGAACGAGTGTGTGTTGGCCCTCCCATGGTCTGGTGAGCTGTTCAGTGCTGTTCAGCCTTCACTCAGTGTCAGCTGTGATACTCATTGCCAACTGAAAAGGATTGTGGTTCAGCAAATGAGTGTAATGTGTGTGTAAAAACTAAAGCTAAAAAAAGCTAACTTCTTGCTCAGCAAATCAATAAAATGATTCTCAAATGCTCTCTAACTGACAATTATTTTTACTTGAGGTTTTAGTATTTTACTTTCTAAAAAAAAAAAAAGAAAAACCTTCGTTTGACAAGCTACCAGCTGAACGTTTAAAAAAAAACATACAGTAGGTGATAAATTACCTCTATTAATGCAACATTTTAAACATGTTAATTTGAGGGGAGAAAAAATAGAGAAAAAAAATCAAACATTTATGTCCATCATCCTGAAATATCCAGTTTAAGTTAATCAATCAAATTATTTTCCAGCTTCATTATTACTTCAATAAACTGCTCATCAAATGTGTTCTTACACCGTTGTATGATTAGCAGTCATTTAGAAAATATTTCCATCTACTTTCTAAAAGAAAGTAGCTGTTATTTTTAAATTGAGCGTCACCTGATAAGCATAACCAAATAGGCAGGGTCCCCACAACAGTTTACACCAGTTACCGTGGACCCAAGTTTATAATGCGAAAAAAAGATTCACTTTTTCAGAGTAAATAACATTGATTATTTAATCTTAGGCATTTTTGTTTGGGGATATTACACAGTTCTGCTCTCTAATAACTGAAATCAAACAGCTGTTTTGGGAATTTGCCTAGTTATGAGTAATTTCACAAAGTTAGAAATGGATAAGGATATTCCTACTTGATGTTTACAATCAGTAAGGCAGCTGTGGCCTAATGGTTAAAGAAGTGGCTTTAGGACAAAAAAGGTCACTGGTTCAGTTCCTGAACTGTGGCGCCAGGGGAGTGAAGAGCACCTTCCCTTCCTCCACTTACATGGCTGAAGTGCCCTTGAGCACGGCACCTAACCGCCAACTTCTCACTGTGTGCTGCAGTGTGGCAGCCCACCACTCAGATTGCGTTTACTTTGGATGGGTTAAATGCAGAGCCAAAATTTCTCTTGTGGGATTAATATAATATAATATATACATATTAAAGTATTTGAGTGGCTAGGGCTCACTGAAGAGGCTTGAACTTCTGAGAACAAAGAATCATAATAAGCTTGGGGAAACAGGTTGGAAAAGTTAGGCAACTATTATCCTAGGCATCCAAAGGATGGTTTATACTAGTCAACTGAAGAATATGCGCACGAGGAGGGAGACAGTTAGTCATCACCCTAAACATTAAAAAAAATAAAAATAAAACCAAAGCTTATGGATTGCTCTTGGCCTTCATTTGATATACACCTGGAATGTTTATTCTTTTAAAATTGCCAGTCTTAAGTCAAATGAGGCATCACACCAAGAGAAATATTAACGTTAAAGTATTAAAAATTTCTTGGTTCCAAATACCATCTACAGGAGGTCTCAGGACTACACCTCAGCTGCTTGATCAAAGCTGCTTTTGGGGCACGAGAAGAGCCTACACAATATGAGGCAGGTGGTTTTACTGTTATGGCTAATCAGTGTACATGTATACAAACACACCTTAACTATATAAAAATAATGGCCATTTCATGACATCTAAATTGAAAAGTTAATTGGTGTACAGTCTATTTTTTACCCATTTGTTAGCTTTAAAAAAAAAAAACCCTGACCACAGTACAGATATCTACGTCAACCTCATCTGTGTAGATATGATAATTGTGGCTTGAAGACCTTAACTGTTAATTACTTTGGTCAAGACACATCTACCTGGTCCCTACACTCTATTAGGAAATCCTGTAATGTGCCACTTGTACCACTTTGATACTGAGGTTACCACCCTTAATTGTTTCACCCCATTATACAAGGATAAAACAGTATTCTAACTGCAATGTTTTGAAGTTGTTCACACAGTATGTTCTTTAACCAATGCCTTGTTCTTCCAAAATGTTTTTTTTTTTTTTAACTTCAGCTAAGCTTTTAAACAGTTCTTACCCAACACGTACCACTTCACAACTACAAAATTGAGTTATAATTAATGCCAATGGCAGTGTTTATTTTTCTTTATTTCTTTTTTTTTAATATCCTGGCCAAATAAACTGTTCATACTTACGTTGGTCAAATTGAAACTAGTTCTCACTTGCATACCACTTAAAAGTAAATAAAACAGATGTTAGGGATACTTAACAACTGATGCATATTTTCCAACATCTGTCAATATAGTTGCTACTGCCCCATTTCACCCAAATGGAATTAAATCAGAATCCAAACACAGATTAACAAAAACAAGTGATTATTTTTTTATTGAACATTTTATTTTATTGTGCTTTCAATTAGTAGCACAATTCTTTGAATTCAACCCCTGCCACCATAAAACAAAACGTGATTCAACGCAGTGCTTCTATTAGTGACTGGCTAGGGGAGAAAGTGAAGGTTGGGGAGAGGGCATAAAGGAAAAAAAAAGGGTATGGGGAAATGGAAAGGAGAAAAGGCACAGACATATCGTAGCCCCACGTGGGCTCAGCTCCAGCAGGTTCTGGCTACACTTGTCAACAAGAAGTGGTGTATTGATCAGGAAAGTATTGTTCATACACCTGTGGGCATCTCATTTCTATGAACCAGTCATCAGCAGTCCAGCTAACTCCCACTTAGACAAAATCCAAGGCTGCAATAAAAATGTACCCCACTACATGTGAAAAGGGACAACCAGGAGGCAAATCTCCCCAATGGCCCTAGTCTTTACTTTGAATCCTTCCACACAGCAAAAAAAGAAAGCTATGTACAGGGAGGCGCCAAAAAAACAAAAACCCATAGTCTGTACAATTCTGGCCTATACATTATTTACTTCTTTACTGCAAACAAACAAAAATAAAGATAAGTTCAAAAACCTAATCTCTAAATAATGTCAGGACAGTTTCAACAGGGGGGGAAAAAAAAAGTAGTCCAGGACTTTCTCTTAACTTCTAGGCCTATCAAAACTGCAAGGTTTATGACTAAGCATATAAATCACCTGTACGTTTTTATAGAAATTAAAGTTCACATTTAACTAAACTGGGCCTTGAAGAGAGGTCTTGCATTACTGTGACTGGTTGCAGGATCATTACTGGCGAAACTCCAATTCATCAACACTGATTACTTTAGTAGAAGGCATGGAAGGGAGGGGTTGCTGGAGCACATCTGTGCCAAACCACTTGGCCAGGCCAAGTGGTGGACTCCCTGCTCGCCGCTGAGTGTGGGTTGTCCGATGTGTGCCAAGACTTTGTGACGGTGAGGTTCCAGTGGGTGCCGTGTGTACATCTGCAGAGAAAAACAGGTCTAGAATTTATTTTTTTTTTTTTTTTAAACAAACAAAAAACCCACACACCTTTGAATACATTGCAAGTTCTAATTACATATGCCCTTTAATGCAATTTTACAATATGACTTGTTAACTAATAAAAGTTATTAGTTATATAACCGGTGCTTACTAGGTCTCTGCTGCTGTTGGAACTGCTGTTGCAGAACTGCTAATGGCACATGTGGTCCACTAGCTCTGGGGGGAATAAGTGGGTGTCCTGTAGTGCCTATTGGATACAGATGCTGGCCCAAGAGCGCAGGAGGCAGACTCTGCAGCTGGGACAGGTCCACACTTTGGGGGAAAAGTCCTGTTGAGACAACATTAATTACATAAAATAAATAAATAAATAAACTTTAAAAAAATAAAATTCTTCAGGTAAACACCTTCACCCACCTGTTTGCAAGAGTGCAGGTGTAAGCTGCTGGGGCTGGATGCCCTGGCCAATCATCCTCTGTACCACACCAGGATGCATCTGTGGTGGGGGTCTGACCAAAGGGACGTGTGACAAAATCGGTACTGGATAAATGGGTCTGGGAAAAGATGAAGATCCTGGTGACAACATAACAGGAGTGTGATGCCCTGTGCTGGAGCTAGGCCTGGCTCGCTCAGCCTCTTTTGAGTGGCGATTCTGAGTGGATACAGGGGTGGAACAGGCTTTTATGCCACCTGTTTGAGGCCCACCATGACTGTCCACTCCTTCAAGGAAGGAGTTGGGAGAAGGACTGTCTATAAAAAGGGAGACAGTTTAAAAAGGTTTATAAATAATTCCACAAAAATAATTACAATATAAATAAAAATATCCACAACAATAAACCATACAGCTACACAAAGAACCTCACCTTCCTGTGAGTTCGCTGTATTCTCTTTGCTTCCGGGCCTACTCAATGGCTCATCTTTAGTCTTCTCCTTTGACTCGTACATCTTTTTGATCACTGAAGTGGGAGTAAACGATGGGGACAGCTGCAGAAAAAAAAAAAAAAAGAAAAGCATGTACTAATTCGGACATTTGACAAGGCAAGGGCTTGTGCCAGTTACAGTACTTCATCAAAAAACTGCCCAGTGCAGGACTGGTAGGCAAAACCAGTTGAAAGCCTTGAATGTTGAACTGCTGCATTGCCCAGCAAAAAATGTAATTATGCAACAGCTATGGAAAACAAATCTGCAGGGTGAAAGTGCACAGAAGTAGGTCAGAAAATGTTTTGACTTTGATCTGTTCATACAACTCACCATGCTGGTGACTGCAGCGACGGGGGAATTCCTGCCCGGCAGGTGAGGGCCAGGGGACCTGTTAATCCTCATCTGTCTATAACACGGAACAAAAGTACTGACAACTTATTTAACTGGCCATCTATAAGATTATTTCTGTTTGGCGATTTAATCACAGTGTCAATCTCAGCCGTGTTTAAAATGGCATATAGAATCATGCTTCACAATCCCTTTGCTGACGGTGACCACAAACACTGAACCTGCAGATACACTCCAACAGCATGGATGAATTAATCACTCTGAAAATGGCTGGATTTTCATTTGGGAAACACAAGTCAGACTGTGCCATGTCAGGTGAGTAGGGAGCATGTAAAAACAGTACAAAAAATATTTGGCTCCTTCTGCCACCTGTGCTGTGAAAAGAGGCTCATTGTGCTAGCGCACAAGCATACCAGCTTAAAGCTTTCCTCTCCTCTGGAACCAAATAAATATGATTTTTGTGGACAGCACCACAAGGCTTTAAAATGTACACTACACGAACATGACGCAACCTGATGTGTTTTATCTCAGGATAAAAAAAAATATATATAAATTTATATTCAGAGTGGATAATGCTTGAATCAAAACATGGTCACTCTGAGAAAGTCACACTTTATAATGAATAAATATGCCATGAAATTCTTTAGTTTGCTTGGACCAGGCAGGTTCTATGGTATAAAACACCTATGACTCTTGGAAATAAATACATTAATTTACATATTTATAATAAATTAGTTTGACCTGCAATTGCTCATCATACAGTAAGTCTAGACTTTACAGAAGAGGGGGAAAACCCCACACCCAATTCTTGAATATTAAACACATTCTTAGCATCAATTAGTTTAATTCAAAATTTATTTGCTTTCTGTGGAATAACTCCATTCTATAACACTGCAAGCGTTAGGATTTAACCTAGCACACAATTGGGTTGGAGCATGCAGAGCTCACTTAACCAAGTCAGTTAGAATTAAAGTGTGTATAAAAATCTAATTTTCATTGTGCCTTTTTGTGCAAATGTCTACTGGCATGGTGGTTTGCACCTCGCCTTCTCCCCAATGTTACCTGAGATAGGCTCCAGCCTCCCTGCAACACTAGTAGGATTAAGCGGTTGGTTAATGAGTGCAGTATATATACTATAACAATCATTCTCCTTAGGCTCAGTGTATATTACTGAATTGAATAGTCAGCGATATCCACTTTGCCACACAATTTTATAGTGTACAGTTATGCCCCTAATGTGAGTTGAGTCACAGACTTTGCTTTTGGCTAAGGGTGTTCTTTCTGAAACTTTGAACTTTTCATGGAGTGCCACCCCTCATTTCATAGTCACAATAAGTAACAATAGACTGCAATAAGCGGCTCCATCCCACTTGTTCGAATGAGCTCACAGATGGCCATGTATCCTCATGCTTTTCTGTCTTTTTTCTTGTTCTTTGTTCTAGTTGATTGGCACAAATCAGTGGACGCACAGTCCACATATGGGGACCATACTCCATAATGAGGGTGCTCTGCATTGCCTTCGACCCCCATCAGAGCTCTACTAAAAATTTGCCAGTTTATATGCCATTCTAAACCTAACCTGTAGCTACTAATTGAATGGGAGTATGTTTATCCCGAACCTGTTTCGGAAGGACTTATCATGGCCATGTTTGTTGTAGCCTTGCTGGTACTGGCGTCCTTGTAACGCCAGATCCTGCTGGAACATTATAGCATCCAACGCCGCCTGGTCTGCTCCCATAGACAGTGCCCTCAGCTGAAACAGTCAATAAGTTCTCTACATTAATATAGAAATCCACCACAATATTTGTATGTTGCATAACAATTCTCACCTGTTGTGGGGTGGGGCCTGGACTCAAAGATCTGTGCATCTCAGGAATATGGTCCCCCAAAACTTGTTGCGGGCCAACAGGGAATCCTTCAGGGAAAAAAAATATATACATTAAACACAAGATTCCCCAAACAGGTCAGAATTAATTCTGAAGTCGAGTAGTAAGAACACATCATTCTGTTCAGTAGTGCTTTTCAGATAAATCGCTACCTGTTCCTGTGTGTATGCCAGCATAGAAATCCTGAATGGGACCTCTGTGTGAAAAGAGAGGGGGTGAGGCACCACGGTGGTGCAACAGGCCAGGGGCTTGAGCAGGTGCAGCTTCAGTGTTTGCCAACAGACCACTCAAGAGTGGAGAACCCCCTCGTGGAGCTACCTGAACACCCAACAACTCCTACCATAGAAAAGCAATATAGACCCAAGTTAGTTCTATGAAATAATAGTATGACAAGCACAGAAGAGAGAGATTAATGACTGATGAATCACCTGGAATATATTCTTCTGCTGTATGGAAGGAACCTGGGTCTCAGTTATGGTGCTCAAGATAGCAGGATCGGCAGACTGCTGCAGCTGTGTATACAAGACAGCCAGCCATGAGCTTTACAATATCAACTCACATTTAAGGTTCAGTGATCCACACCAGTGTTCCCCCTCACACACACCAATACTGTGATTCAAGAAAGCCGCCACCACCACATGGAAACAATTTCACAATGCAGTTTTCACTCAATCCAAGTAACTTAATGCAACCATTTTTAGGAATTAGATTGATTGTTGTGAAATATTTCGGCATATAATTAACACACCTGGAAAGATGGCTCAATTACACCAAAAGGACCAATTTATAACATGGCCTGTCCGGTTTCTCCGGCATAGTGTCAATTCAAACAAAAATTAATACAAGCTTTTAAATATGTAATAAAAACAGGCAACTGCCAAACATTCAGACTTAAGTGTCTTTTTCTAGGACTACAGAACGACTTGCTCAACAACACAGTACAAATATATGCCCATCATTAATCCAAGGCACAACTACCATCAGTTACCCTAAAAGGAACAAAAGCACTTGGTCATCAGTGGTGTAAACCATTAATGCTTTGCATGCATCTTGCTTACAAACTAAAAAAAAAAAAAGCAAAGCTATAGGTGTGGCATGCAAGATTAGCTCAAACTGATGGCCAGGACAAATTTTTGGATATGCATAGAAACATCTCAGGGTCATGCCCACTTTCTGCATCACCCAGACCTCCACTGCCAAAAGCAAATGAGAACATTATATTCAACATGTTTGTCAGAGAACCTTCTGAGAAAACAGGTGATTCTCTCTTTAATTACACATCACAAAAACAAATTTCTGCAGCACTAGGCAAAAGTGGTTGTTCAAACTGAATCAAGAACAAACTGTACAATGACAAATCACATTCAGGAAACTTAATTCAATAAAAACTATACACACAAGATGTGGATTTAGACATGTCTAAATTTACAAACTATTCAAAGAGTAGGGAAAGAAAATCCCGCTTTTCTGTTACCATTATAAAACCTTGAACTATGTAAAGGAAAATGTAATCATTTCTACACAAATGACCAAATAATTCTCTACCACACAGAAACCTGCATTGCCTGTAAATTGGTGAATAGATTAGTGTCACCTGTAGACCTACAGAGGAATGACAACGTTTCACCACCTCATATTCAAACAAATAAAAAAAGTTTTATTTTAAGCCAGAGTGCCACCACATGAATCATCACACTAAACAATTATACACAACTGAATTAACCAAAAAAAATAAAATAAAAAAAAAAAAATAAAAAAAAAAAAAATCTAGCCTTCGCTAACAGGTATTTCATAAATAAAAATAAAAAAATCAAACCCCAAACAGCCAGAAAAACAGGCACAATATTTTCTATATACCGAGATATTTGAGAAACCACAAATTTACCTTGCACTCACTCGCGTTACCTGATGAAGTGTTGCATGCTGAGACACATGCACGTTTAACGAGCTGTGTGGTCACACTTACGCTGCTCGTGCTGGTCTTGGGCTGCGTGGGCAGGGTTCCACTTGCCTTCATACTGCTCACTAGCTTGTTGAACGCAGACATGTCAGGATCACGGGGACGGGCCATGACTCCCACGCCCCCTGTGAGAGCTTCTTCCAGGTGCTCGGCCATGAAAGGAGTTCCTCTGCCCTGAGCCTGCAGCTGCCTGGGGGCTGCCTGAGGCTGCTCACTTTGAACTTTTAGTCCCTTTAAACCACTCTCCACCTCCTCCAAAGACAAGACCACCCCAGAGTTAGCTACAACAGTGAGACAAAACAGTATCCAGTTAAATCGGACACAAACAGGAAAAACGGTTCCAAATATAAAAGCAGCATTACTTACTGCTCTCCTTGAGACGAGCCTTGTTTGCATTTAAACTAGAGAGAAGGGGTTTAAGATCAATTTTGGCTTTATGGAGAAGCTCCAAGATGTCCACCTTCTCTCTTCGCTCCTCCAAAGAAATTGGCGTGAAATAGGGTGTAGGTCCTTGACTAGGAGAACTACTGCACGGATCTACATAGAAAAACAATTTTCTCTAACCAGGTGTTTTTTGTGGGAAAATAAACTACACTGTATTGTATCTATCCATCTGGCACGACAGTATAATATGTACATCAATCCAAAGCAACGCAGCTCAAAAAAAAAAAAACACAAGCAAAGGCTATGCAGTTCCATTACCTGCTAGTTTCTCAAGCTCTTCATGTGGGGTGGACCGCAGGCTGCTGGAGCGACTACCAGAGGGACTCTGATTACTGTTAAACCAGCGGCTAAACCGGCTGGCTGTGACTGCACCTTCGCCGAGTACATCCTCAATCATCTGAAAGAGCGAGAAAAGGGAAAATCCTTAATTTTAAGTCAGTATAAAGATAGGAAAGGGTTATTTGGGGGAGGGAGGAGGTGAGAATGTCACTTACATGAACAGCTTGCAGGCGGTTAAGAGCTATGAAGGCAAATGAAGTGTGGGCTTTGGGAAAAGGTAATTCAAAGCCATGGGCACAAATGTACATTCTTGGTCAATAATATCCATTGACCCAAGGGTCTCAGTGCTCAGAGTACAAATCTTCTATACCACTTCACGAATGTTTAAGATTAAGCACAAGCACATACATAAACTAACCTTTAACTTGATCAGTGATGGGCATATATTTGTATCTGTTTAGATGGCTATCTACAAAAACTCCTCAGCCAACAATGTAGCCAAATGGCTCTTAGCCAAGGGAGAGAAAAAAGCCTCAACATTACCAAACAATAACAAAGTTAAAATAAACAGGGCAGCTGCACTAGCATATACAAAATCCCACAGTAGCATCAGGTGGCCCATGGATAAAGAAAAGACCCAACAGAAATGCCTCAGGTGTGACTGTTGTTCAGGACATCAACCATCCACACACCAACCCAATTGCCCTTTTAAGCATGCAGTGCTCCCCATATCTTACCGAAGCCAGACCAGGCACCGTCTTCTCCAGGTTAAAGAACTCATTGAAGTCAAACTCGCCAGCTGTTTGTTCATGTAGAATGTCTGGATGAGGAACCTCCTGATCAGCTCCTCTCTCTTGAACCACTTGTGTCTCCTCAGAAAGAGCTCCGTTGCATTCAACTGCACAAAAAGAAATTCAGTGCCAATCAAGTTTAATCCTTCAGTTTTGTATTCAAGTTAGGAAAAAATAAAAACAATAAAAAAAATCTTCACATGCCTTCTTTTACAGACTCGGTCCGCTTTCTTGAGCGTTTAGGTTTCCGTTTATCATCTTCGAGAACTTTATCATCAAAGCCAATAAGTTCAATAGTCTCTGACTGGCTCGTTGGTCCACCAGAAAACCATTCAGGCTCTTCCTCAGCATAAGAGTCATTCCTTCTCCTCTCACTGAACACTCGTTTGTCACCAAAGTCCCTCTGTGATGGTATGTTTAAGATATAATTAGTGCCCTGTTTTGCCACCAACACCAAGGGCAGGAAGACTTACAATCAGTAAATGCTGGTTATTACAGCTGCAATCTGTTATGCTGGTGGCAGACCATTTAACTAACTGAGTGTTAGGTAAAAAACTGAAAAGGGCCAAATTACATTACATTTCTGTGGGCCTAGTTTTAAAATGTGCTACATGTAAGAATAAGTTTAAAACACTCAAAAAGCAACAGAATATGAAGTCAGTTAAGACACATCAAAAATCTATTAATGGTAAAGCAGAGATATCTACTGACATTAACCTGCTAACCAGCTAGCCCAGAGACAGGACAAACCATTCTGTCTCATAACACCACTTTGCACCTTATTAAGCAATACCAAGCCACTGTCCAAAATGAGAGCGTGAATTTATGCTGCCCAGAGGGTGTTTTCTAAAGTCAGCAATCAAGCTTTGACAGGTACGCATGCTTTTACTTGTACCTGCTACAATGATTATCTGCATACACTTATTTGGCTAAAGTTAATTAAAATCAGCCAAAATTGACGAGAAAGGGCACAAGAACTGACTTTCTGAAACAATGTAATGTCATCCAAAAGTATATGGACAAACTACACAAGTCATGACAGCTTAAGACTAGATTACAGACCCCAATGCACTACCTCCACTCACATACCCAGACACTGAACGCTCTTGTTTGACTAGGTGCATACACTTTGCATGAATTTAAAGTTACAAATCGCTGGAAGCTCCCGAGCTGTTCCTGGGTGAAAGACCTGCTGATGCCAAGGCACCCAACAGCAACAGCTTGGTGGTAGTGGGGCTTAAACCCCTCTTTCTTTAGATCATTAAGCCAGAGCCTTAACCACTGAGCCACCACTGCTTTTTTTATACATAGCACCTTCAAAGAACTGGAATTGACAGCAGTCATAATATATGCACAACATATTTTTACACAATACCCTGAATCTCTTATCCTTGAAGTCACGTTCCCGGTCCCGTTCTTTGTCCACACGAATATCCCTCTCAAACCCACGTGCCGCCATGATGCGACCACTTCCGATACGTCGTGTGCCACCAAGACGCAGAGACTCGTTCTCTTTGTTCTCAAGGGGGCTGATGGGACGCCGAGTCAGAGCGGCAGGTGCCACCTGGCAGCCACCTCCAAAACTACGGCGCTGGGGACTAAGAACTACCTCCAAATCATCCTCTTTAATACGCTCCCGTGGATCTAAAAGAGTAGCACAAAAAGCTTTAACAACCTGGATTACATCTTAGGGAAACATTTTATATGGTGCCTTTTTCCAAACACACTGCTTAGAATAGAATTTGACAACAGTGCATCAAATTACCAGCAATTCGACGTTTCAGTGGAGGTCTATCCTCAGCATAGTCCCTCTTGTATCCTTCCACTGACAAGTCACACTCTGAAGGATATAGTGACGCATGCCATTTTTCAGGATCCCATACCCCATCACTAGAGGAATTAAAAGTTTATTTTGCAAAGCTAAAAGTATCACAGCAATCAATATTCTGATTTATTCAAAATTTCTGGCTCATTACGGAATTAAACAGAAAATACAAGTGCATCTATACTTACGAGGAACATTAACATAACCAAGCTGAGAGCAAACAAACATTATTAAATAAGCCAACGCCAGTGTTTTACCAATGTACTTAATTATTGTACAGCTCACCTGTCATATTTGTCAGACAAGCATTCTGGTCTTTCATTAGAAATGGGGAGCTCTTTGATTTCCAAAAGCTCCTCCTGTTCAAAGAAATCACTCATATGTTAAAACCAGATCACATTAAATCAATCAGACAGAACATAAACACTGTAAATATTAGAGAAAAAAATGCAGTATCTAACCTTAGTGTATCGATAGGCAGAAGTCAGTAGAGAAGACTTCACAGTGTGGATCATTTTACTGCCATTTTCCAGATCCTCCACACAGGCATCTTTGTCCATGGCTGAAGCAGAAGGCCACGGAATTGCTTCTGTCTTGGGCACTTCAAGGACCTGCAGATAAAGGATTTGTTTAGATTAAAAGCCTAAAAAATATTGCCAAAAACTAAGAGTAAAAGCTATAAAAGAATATATAGCTTTTTCAGAAACATGTTTTCAGTTCACTGAGGAGTGGTGAAAGCGTGATGAGCGCTCCAGAGTGTCTAAAAATTAAAGACTACATTAACACTACAACAAACTGGTTTGCGCTGTGACCGAGGCGCATTATTATATTTGCTTGGCGTTAATCAGCATCAACAACTCGTTAAGCAGTGCCGTTAAACAACTGGAATCTGACAACTGAAATCGGTATTGCAGATTTGCAACCAACTTTGTTTTAACGGTGTAGAAACAGCGACCCAGTTTGTGTTGTGGACTAATTATCCATTCCGTTTGGCTTGTTAGTGTTAATTGCATGAGCAGGTTAATTTGGACGCCAAGTGGTTGCACTGCCGGATGCTAGCAATATGGGGTTAGCATCTAGAAATAGCACTAACTGTTAGCCAAAAATACACACTCAAGTATATACTAGATACAGCATTACATTCTTTTTTTCCTGGTAGTCAATTAACTTACCTGCTTCGAGACAAACCCCCTTAACTTACTCGTCACTCCACTGATGCTACAATTAGCTAACTTTTACACCCAACGCTGAGTCTTAAACAAGTGCGTCTAGGCACTACAGCTGGACGCGGCATCCGCTTCCTAATCAATATTAGTTTTAGACTGTTTGTATGGTACTAGCCAAACCACGGGACGCTAATTACATGTACAATTCAGTTGAAACGCTTACAGCGTTAAAGAGCTAGCGCAGGAGCTTTCAACCAAGCTAGTCAAAACGCTCAACAGACTGGCGTCGTGTGTTTATTTTTAAAAATCATATCACCAAGCACTGCTTCTCTTACAACCCTAGCTTATACACAGGCCGAGCAGTGAAACCATTACTACTACAATATCTCTGCGTTGGTACATTTGCTTATAAGCTGTCGGAAACAATCTAAATGCTAACCGGCTAGCTAACTAAATTCTTACTATTCACTACTAAGCATGATGTACTCAAAAAGCGCGCTTTAACTGCCGACACGACAGTGAGTTTGCGTTAGTTGGTTTAAACAGGATAGTGAGTTCAGCCGTTTTAGTACAGGCTGACCGGAACTATCGCTGTACCTCAAGCTAATATTACTTTGTTAATAAGAGCTCTCACTCTTTCTCTCTTTCTCTCTCTCTCTCTCTCTCTCTCTTTGGTCTCTCTCCAGTTGCTCAGCAGCAATTTTCCTCTAATCACCACTGGTCCTGACTGAGGGCCCAATCCAGGATTATATAGCGACTGCTTCTGCCTTCGTTAAAATATAAAATACATAATAATATTTAATGTTAATTTTTTTAAAGTAGGTAGGTAATTATCAGTTGAAATATTAACCCATTATAAGACACAGTTTGTTTAGAAATAACATGGAAATGTAAGTACAAACAGTGCCAATGAATATTATTCAGGCATTCGCATGGTCACCTAATGACTAAAAACGGGTTTTTTTTGGCCGGGTGCTGATCGCTTCATGTTTCTCATTTTAAAGTGACTTTATGTACAGGATGTAAAACACAAATACAATCATAAACTCAAAATAGTACAATTCAAACAAGATTTCCTGTCCAACGCCTCCTGTGACGAGAGTTTAGCTTTTATTTTTATTTTTTTTTTTTACCTGTGGCGTCTTAAACTATTCTTAGTTTTAAAAAAGAAAGAAAAGAAATTTATAGTCATTGCTTCTCTGCCTTTTGGCTAAGATCAAGTGTTTGGAACAAAACAACCGGAATTGATATGTTGAAGTAACATGTAATATAACAACATACGAAAACATGCAGAAGTAGAGGTCTAAGGTTAATTATTTAGTAAAAATGAAAATTAGAGAAGGAGGAAAGGGTTTTCTGGTAAAGTTCTGGTGAACATTTAGAAACCTTTTCTTGTAAATAAAAACGGGGGAAATTGCTAACTCTACAGGCATATTAAAATAATATCATTAAAATAATGTTTAGTTATGCATGGATTCTGAAATTGTATTCAGTTGATTATAATGAAATTGTAAATAAATAAAAATAAATATTATATCCTAAAACTACCTTAAACTACCTTTAAAATTGGTTTGATTATTTTAAAAATGGTTCTGTGGTAATGCCACTATCTGATCAAATGCGGTAATAGCTTTTACTTCATTATAGGATTTGCTGTAAAATATGTCCAAGTACTTATTTTCATGCCAGTCACATACAATATGTTTTAATTTTACAACTAAAAATTGTTATATAGTGCTGTAAGGATAATTTCCCCCCACAAAATTTTCAAGAGTATTTGGAAAACACAAACCTATACCAAGCTCAGTAATCATCTAAATTAAAATGAACTAAAACAAAAAAATAAAAGGTCTTATCTCACAGCTTTAAAGAATGTCAACGAAGGTAAAAAAAAAAACAACAAAAAATCCCCTCACTTTTTCAGTACCAGGTTATCCCAGTCAGGGCTGAAATTAAGGCATTTTTGCAGGGTTTGCTATGCCTCTTACAGAGAAAGGTTACTGCAATGTTATTTTGACTGATCACCTTTATCCTATGATGAAACATTTCTATCCTGACTCTGTTATTACTGTAATAACTTCTGGCTAGAAGAATTAACAATCCTAAACGTCATGATATAGTGATGTGCAGTTTATTTACCATCAGTGAATAAAAATGACCCATAAGCAAATCTTGAACACGGCTCATCAACTGTTCAGTTGAAATAAATGTAATCTGCCTTGATAATGAAGTAATAAGGGTGCCATAATAGTAAATATGAACCCCTTACCCAAAGTCAGCTGGGATTAACTCCAGCTTTGTGCATGGACGTTTGGGCCACGGACATTTGGGCAACGGACGTTTGGGCCACGGGGGCCATCTTAGATGGGCTTTAGGGACACACAATATATACATACATACATACATATATAAAGTTCTTAGTCTATTTTCCGTAAGACAGTGCTCGATACAGTAAAGTAGAGCTAAATATGTGGT
>JBCNYG010000006.1:15531684-15547988 GCA_039654305.1 Porochilus rendahli | reverse complement strand
CCACATATTTAGCTCTACTTTACTGTATTGAGCACTGTGCTACGGAAAATCGACTAAGGATTTTATATATATATATGAAACGTACATGTACCAAACGACCTAGATTCCTCCAGCTTTCCTTGCAACCATGATGGAGTATTGATGCTGGAGGTGTACAAAAAGTGTTTAATTTATTATACCACAAAGCTCATTGCTTAATTTTCTACACTATTACAACTCTGACAATATTACTGGCGTTTTATATTAATTACTTTAACTTATTTTACACATTATGGTTTCTATAATAACAATACAAGGATCGTATGACAGATACTCCACAATGAATATATTTAAACGTGTCAATATATAAAATGAGCCCTCCCCAAAGTATCAATATGGGGAGGGTTTATTTTATAGGGAAATGACCATTTCATTTATTCATTCATTTATTCATTCATTCGCCGAACCCCTTAACCCTATTTTGGCGGCTGACACTGGGCAAACCCTGAACTGCTCGCACTTCCATTGCAGAGCAAACACGCCCCGCCCCTTACACCTAGGGGCAATTTGGAAACGCAAATTCGCCTAATGCGCATGTCTGGACAGAGGGAGGAAACCGGAGTACCTGGGTTACCTTTCACCTAAGAACCTCGCCAAAAATTCTGAGGAATGTCTGGGTATTTCACATGATACTAGAGCTTCACACAATGCCTTTAACACAACAACAACACAACTTTAACTTAACTGAACTTTTATTATGAAATCAATAAACCGGATGTTGTTGCGCGACGCGGCAGTTACGGTTTTGTTGGAGATTTAGGTTACTTTTAGTAATGGATTTGTATGATTCATATCAAGAAGTCTTTACTCGTGTGTCACTAAAAAAAACCTTACACGGTCTGTGTGGCTAACTATGTTATTCGGTCTGAAAAAGAAGAGCTTGCTCTGTCTGTAGAAGTTTCTCGGTAGCATATTGGCTACAGGAAGAAACTGGTAACAACTGAAACGGGTTAAAGGTACTGTTCCTTTCTGATCTCTTCTGGTGTACTCAAACATCCGTGTTAAAACTCGTAATCTGTTCAGGGTTTTAGTTTTTGTTCAAAACTTAAAGTTTCTTGAAATAGGAATTTCTGGCAAACACCATCAATAGCTCCGCGTTCAGAGCTGTACATCCACAGCCATTACATTAGTTTGTTTAGTTTAGTGCACCCAGTGCTACCACTGCGACTCAGTCACTGTTTTAATACCTTTTATTACATTTTTTAAACTTCCACTCGTTATTCACAAACGGTGTCTCTGCCAGAGCACATGGATAGGTATCACGCACTCGCTTACCGAACCTTTTAATCCTGCTACTGATGCAGGGAGGCTGGAGCCTATCTGAGCTGTCACTGGGCGAAGGCAAGGTACACCCTGAACAGCTGTCCAGACAATCACAGGGCAACACACAAATGGCTATTCACACTCACACCTAGGTGCAATTTGGAACAGACAATTAGCCTAATGTGCCTGTCTTTGGACCGTCGAAGGAAGCCAGCGTACCTGGAGGAAACCCATGCAAGCACAAGGAGAACATGCAAACTACACCAGGAAACGTCTTCACTAAGCCCGGGACCCAAACCCAGGACCTTCTTGCTGTGAGGTGGATGTGCTTACCACTCTGCCGCCATGCTGCTCAACATGAATAGTATTTGAGGATTTTGACAGGCCACTGTACTAAACCGAGACTGCAGAAACAACCCTGCTGGAAGTTTTCTAAAACTATTTTTATTTTTGTGTTTATTTGTTTTTTTGTTGTCCCCTAATTACTAACTGTATATGAAGGCAATATGAAAAAAAGTACATTTATTTATGGTCAGTAAAAATTTAGCATTATGCACAAAACATGTATATGCTTCTAATGCAAAATTTAAATAATATAATAGAGTTTATATTAAGGATTGTAGCTGCTTGGTGGACATCATCCATTTTTTTTGTGTTATGCCTGCAACAGACTGGTGATCTGTTCAGGGTGTACCCCACCTCTCACATGAAATCAGCTGGGTTTGACTTCAGCTTCCCCTGCGACACTGACGAATAAGTTCTATAGATGATGGATGGATAAATATTTGTGTAATACAGACTGAACAAAAAACGATAATGATTCTTAGCTGTAATGTGACAGGTTTACTCATGGATGCTATCATTATGCACACAATTTAGACCTGGAAGTGTGAGCATAATGATTCATAGCTGTAATGTGACAGGGTTACTCATGAATGCTATCATTATGCTCACACTTCCAGGTCTAAATTGTGGAAACACAATTCCACTGTTTTAACATTTTCGCAGGGAATAATGCCATATTCATGCAGTTTAAGATGTTTTCTGGAACAAAGATGCTAAGCAAAAGTTCTGAAATATCTCCTTATACCTTTAATCAGTGTTTAACCTGAAAGGTTAACGGTCAACCATAAAGTAATTCAACTCTGTAACATATTCTTTAAATAATAGACCAGTGCTAATCTTCACCTTGTTATATGCCTGCTGATTGTTTTAGTTAAAGACTATGCACAACGCAAAAACACTCTGTGGAAAACAGGGTGTGTCTGCAAAGGCCTTGATGAGGAATTCACCAGGGCATAAAGGCATGTACAGAGTGGAATACATGTGGAACAGAGGTGGACGACTCAAAGAGCTCAGAATACGGTAGTAATCATTAATGTAACAGGATGTTCTTTAAGCAAGTATTTTTATGATTGTGCCAAAACCAACACTGCTTCGGGATGTCTGTGTAGGCATCTTGCACGGAAGTTCCTGCACCTCTGGATCCACAAGACTTTTGGACGAATCACTCCATCACAGGCCAGGTTCACTTCATGGCTACAGTGCCACTGTTTGAATATTTGGAACTACTACTAATAAACTTAAATAGGCCTAATAGCTAGTTGTGTTTCTTTTATGTCCAGGTCTCACCACAATAAACTGATCATGAGGAAGGTTTTGAGAACCTGGAAAGATGAGTGGTGGCATGCAAGAAGAGAGTGGACACTGAACATTAGAGCAGATTGTCACTATAAGTGAGTATTTTATAGATAAGGGGTTAAGAAAGAAAGATAAACTTGCTAATTATTGTATAGACACATCCATTGGCTTTATTTAGATTATTTAATGTTAGTATAGTTTTTATAGTAATGTTAAAACATGCTAGTGCCTGTATGCACGCCGAATGTTTTAAATGCATTCCTAACGTTAGTGTTACAAGCCTTCCACCTATAGCAAGCCATTTCAATTCTTAAAATGTATATTAACGAAGCTTTACACATGCATTTTTTCCTCGACTGCAGGTATGTCTTGTACAATAAAGTGTTCCAAGCCTGGTGTGAATATTTGTCTATACGGAAAGGAAGGAAAGAAACCCTGAAGATTGCACTCCTCTTTGGTACAGGACACATGAGAAAACATATTACGGAATATTCACTATGGTTGCAAGTCTATAGTATCAGCTATTTTCATGCTGTGTTGCAGCGAAGCAGAGTCAGATGCGTGTTGTGTGGGAAGGCTGGGAGCTGTATGTGGAAATGAGACGCTTAAAGCATAGGATGTATGACACAGCTCTAAAACACCACAGACACACAACTATTGGGTGAGCTTTATACCTGTTTACAGCCAGACAATGGTTAGTCTGAGGAAAACTTGAAGATTTTTATTTGGGTGTCATGTGATAGGTGGACGTGGACGGTGTGGCAAAGTATACTAAAGCAGCGAAAAATACAGCATCATCACAAGGACTTGGCTGAAAGGCAGTGGACTATATCTGCACAGAGAAGAGTAAGAGTGTGATTGTGAAAATTTTTTTTTTTATGTTTTATTTTAATTTATGTTTTAAGTAGGATAGACACAGTGAGCTCCCAGCGCAGGCAGGTGCAGAGCCTAAGAGCTGTCAGTGGCACATCTTTAAACCCCTTTTAGAGTTTTGGTAGTACCATGTGCCAACAGAATGATAAACAAACCACATTTTTATAGTTTATATTTACATATTTTAACCATGGCTAACTGGTCAGGTGAGCCGTGTGCTTTGAGATAAGCTAATCGCACTGTGGAGATAACGGAGTGTTTTGTGCACATCCATCCACAGCTTGGTACATACTATACAGACACATGAGAAAACCATGGATGTGACTGTTTATGGTAGTGCTTGAAATCTTGAGCCAATGTAACTGTCAGCTATTGACGTTGATGTCGATGATAATGATGTTGTTGATGCAGTGCCTCTGAAGGATCGGACATCAAAGGTGTCTGTGCTGAAATTCCTCCAGATTCCCTGAATATTTAAATAATATTCTTCACCATAGAGGGTATTAGCTGTCTTTTTTTGATGAACACTTTTAAACATTTTGATAATTTTCTCATGCTCTTGTTGACAAACTGTAGATTCTCAGAAGGTCTTTTCCTGGATGCTGCTTTTGTATCAAAGCATGATTACTCTCACATGCTCACAACACCTGCTGTAAATCACATCCTTATTTAATTGTTTGGCCTCAATAATACCCCTCATTGCCCATGTCCAGAGTCTTTTGGGAATGTGTTGCAGGCATGAAACAACACTTAATTTGTTTATTTGCATTTTCCATATTGTCCCATTTTTTTATTTTATTGGGGTTGAAGATTAATTTCTTACAAATAAAGTATAACCGTTTGGATGCATGTTAGGGCATTTCTGTGTTTAGAAAGAGTTTGTATGGTTTTGTATCATTTAAAACGTAGTCACTGTGAGCCCATTCCCTGCCTTTCCGTTTCCTGTGTATATGATGTAATATAAGTGAAGAACAGAGGTTGAGTAAAAGTCAAATGGATCATTAAGGGGGTGATTTCACTAGAGGTGTCATAGGAAGTGACTGATACAATTAGATTTATTTTGTGTGATTTTTGAAATTAGCCTGAAGATGTTTTGCAACTACACATGCAAGTGAATATTTTGCGGTTTAAATACGTATACCGTGCGAAAGTCGTGCGACTGATGGCTGTATGGCGAAAAAAAGTGAATTTTCTGTCATAAGTCAGTCATGTTTTGTTCACTTTTTGTTATTAAACCATTCCCTTTTTTTTGCGTGTTATTAGCGCGAATAAAGTACAAATCATAACAAAATATACAGAGTATGGAAGCAATAAAAGCTTTTCTCAAAAACTTTCTCCGTGGAAGTCTCCAACTTGTCGCTTTTTCTTGCGAACAAAAAATGAATAATTTGCAAGCAAAACGACAGCTTTATGACCTTCTCATGACACGTGTGGACATTGTGAGAGACGAGTTTGAGACTACTCCGCATCAAAACCTCGTTTTGCGATGAGTTCATGAACCAGGCAGACAAAATGCGATGACACGAATATCATGAGACAAATTAGAAAACATCTTAAGAATGAAAAGCGACGGCTTTTGTATTTCAATCGCTTTTACATTGCACCTCTTGTGTGATCACCCCCTAAGGAGTAAATAAATAATAGATGCTCAGTACTGAACTACTTATCCAACCCCAACACACTTTCAGCTAAACAGACCAGTTTCATCTATATCTTTTTATTCAAGATAATTTTGTGTCACTTGCTGGTGCTGTGGGATGAGTCAGATACCTTTTCTTTGCTGATGGTGTTCTCATCATCAGGTGTTAAAAATCTTTGCTATAGGCATGACAGGATTTTGGATTTCTGATGTTGAGCATCCTCATTTTTTTATCTGCAATATATAATATAATAAATGCATATTTCTCATTGGACTGGATTATGTATGTTGACTGCAGGCATGGCAGCAATGGAAAAAGAAATATGCACAGACATGCATCTTAAGAGAGAAAGAAGCCAGAGCTTATCTTTACTACTGCCAGCATCTCCTGAAACGTGTACTGGAGTGCTGGATTACACACACTCAGCACAGGAAAGTTAAAAATGAGGCAAAAGGTACCAGGAAAAAAGCAATCTGTTCAGATACCTACTTTGAATAAAAATAGGGTGTTTTATTCATAAGATCTGAAAAGTTAATTTGTATTAAGTCTTTTTAGGTAGCTGTCCTTGAGAGATCATTGGATAGTTCACGTCTATTGTTTAGCATTTCTTGATATAAATTGCTATGAAATATGAAAAACTTCTTGTATAAAGCTGTAATCTGCTCATGTTTTGTATGCGGCCACTCTGTGTTGAGGCGGTACTGGTATGCATGGCACAATGCTTTGCAGAACAAACAGACTGACAAAGTTAAAGGACAGCTTGCAGGGAATCTGGCACACATCCGCTGTGCATTTTCACGTCGGAGGGATTGTATTTTTATATGCATTTCAAACACTATTAGGAACCTATACGTGGAATTTTAAATGAGACCTTTAATCTTGACTGGCCTTGAAAGGTCAAATTCCAGCCATCCCATTAAGCTTTTTAATGAGAGAGATTTCTTTTGTGCCAATTTGTTCACGTCAATGCACAATGGAAGATATAAGACGAGCATGCAGGTAAAAAACGTACCCATACAGGGCCCGTATATTTGCTGCAACCATATTACCCATGCTGCATTGTAGAGGTACTGTGCACGCTGTGAGTGCACCCTTACTGTTTATAAATATGTGTAAATATGTGATTTTAATCAATTTTAATTTACTTGTTTTCTTCAAATATAATCCTAGTCAATTTTTACAAGCTACTTTACTGAAGTCATGGGCTGGGCTAGGGTTCTTCTGCTGATACATGAAGCCAGATTCTGCCTTTTGAAGTATTCACATATTATAGGGAATTTAAATTCCCTTTCAGGAGAGTGCTATATACATGACTTCTTTTGTATGTCCAATTAAACCAGTCTTTCAACTTAAGGCTAGGTGTTCTCCCTCTGACTCCAGGCCACACGCAGGTGTAGCATCATCAGGATTCATTTTTATGGGCTTTACCACTCCTGAGCTGAGATATATTTTTTTTTATATGGAAGCCTGAGGATTTCACATTGTAGTGCCGTCCATAGCCAGGACTGTAAGAGGGCCGGAATTGGCTGTGCCTCCCTATCAATTACAGCAACACCTGCCTATCATGGGTATCTGTGAGCTCCTGCATGTGGAAGTGTGGGCGGATAGCATTTGCTATGTGATGAACTTGTATGCTGCATGAGCACCAGTTTGAACAGATAATGTCGACTGACTTCATGCACTTTGGCAGAAGCATGTGATAACCTCTCTACTTGGTAGCTGTCATGTGATGGGGAGAGCTGGATGCTAACTGGCCATCATTAAATTAGGAGGAAGGCTATTGGAAAAATACTGATCACTATAAATCTCTGCCATTTAGGGAGGAAACATTAAAGATGGTGGAGAATTGTGTGTTTTCCATGTGGTTTATTTAATTAAAAACTTTCTTGTACAGTACATTTTCCTGATCTGATTTGTAGATGTGCACTTGTGTGCCATAAAACAAGCCAAGAAAAAACAGACTGCAATTCAACATCGACACCTCCACCTGCTGGTCAGAGACTTTTGAGCTGTGCAGTCTTGGAAATACTAATACAGGACTTTCTTACACGTCTTCTAATTGAGTAAAGCTTTCTTTATTTCTTACCTTGCTCTCTCTCTGTCTCTCTTGCTCTCTTTTTTCAGCGTGTTGGCTTTAAAGGCTTGGCCCTAAATGCCACTTGCTCTAAAAATCATCAGTTGAACAAGATTATTAGTGCACAGCATCATCAGTGCACTGTAAGGGAAACTAATTGTTACCATGTATGACTTTGTGGCAGTATTTTCTATGTTTACTATGTAATATCTTTAGTATTTTGCAAAGAGACATATGACGTAATATGATTGCGCATTTGGTATTGCATTTACATATTGAAGTTTATTCAGTAGCTTTTACGTTTGTTGGTTGTTTGCAGGTGATGGGGAAATTTTGGAAATGTTGGCAGCAGCGCCTGAAGCAGATTGAGGAAAGGAGTATTCAGCCCCAAATTATTGTAGCAGTGAACTATCACAGGTTCATTACTGACATTTAACCATCATAAAACACTATGGGCTTTTTTCAAGGCAATACGTCTTAAAGGGGCTGTGTCATGGTTGTTTAAAGAAAATAGCCTAAATAACATCAGTGATGTTATCAAACTAAAGATTAAATTTGGTTTAAGAAGGCTAAAAGACATGAATTTGGTTCATGCAATCAAGAAACTATTCAGCACAACTGGATTATAAAAAGTCCATCTGTAAAGTTCTAGTCTATTTCCATGTTAGTTAAAAAAACTATAAACCATTTCTGTTTTCCAAGTTGAAAGGCCATTTAATAAATGTACATTAGTATTTTGGACACAGGTCACAGAATATACACATGCAAATAATAAATCCCCCTCCATAAAATCATGGTTGCACACTAATTAAAAATTATATTTTGATGGTTATACATTTCATTTTAAAGTGTGATAATGATGATGTTGCCTGTTGAAGTGACTGTGAAAAGACTGTGCCAACATTGAAATTATAGGTAATAATTTAGTATAGTAGCGAACTTATGTAACAGCCTAGAATACATCATTACCAGTTAATGGTGGGTCTGAACATCAGCTAATTTATATCAAATAATTAGTTTTAATAATTAGTTGCTCCAGCCCATACTGCAAAGGCCACTAAAGCTTGGCTGGATAAGAACGGCATCAAGCTCCTGTTCTGGCCGGGAGTCCATATTTGAACCAATAGACAACATCTATAGATGGACAAAAGTTAAGTAACACCACTAAACTTTGGTCCAATGAGAAATTTCAGCAAGTCTAACTAAGAGTCTTGAATGATTGCACAAATCTAACGGGAAATCAATTTCATATTGACTATGTAATAGAATTCACATACTTTTTCAATATACTTATATGTTATAGTTAATAATTACCAAAATTTGGAAAATACAGACATGGCTTATTTATTTATTTATTTATTTTTGCCCAGGAGTGTATATTTTTAATCCTGAATCCGAGTGTTCTGTTTCTATGTAGTATATATTATATATTATGTATGCTGTGTGTGTGAGTTTGGCCCCTGTCATGCATATATTTGATTCATTGTTTTATATACATTTACTGCGGCTTTGCATATTGATGCCAGTATTTGTAATAATGTCAAGTTTCAGCTGATAGATTTGTACATGAATATGTTATGTCACTTAATCAAAAATATGATCTCACTAAACCCAAACCAACAAAAAAAGTTAAAATATTTCTGTACATACATCTAAGATTCTTGTTAGAGGTTTATCTCATTATAACTGCCAGACGAATCAGATTTTGAAATTGATCCAAATAGTGTTATTACAGAAATGTCTGAAAGAATTTTTCTTCCATAGCATTCTTGCTGTTTGAAGGCTATCTTAAAAATATTTTAGGCATGCAAGACTTAATAGCAGTAGAGGCATCTCTGTGTGGCTGCTGTTAGCATTGAGTTCGATTTGTCTTCTTTCCGCTTCAGGCTTAGTGAGGCCATCTTGGGGCTAATTACTGTCCTGTATTCGTGTTACAAATTAAAATTAGGATTTGCTGCTCTGAGTTAGAAACCACAGAGACTTTTTTGTGCAGTCCGCCCACAAAGTTCTCATCAGGTTGGGAAATTGGATGATTATGAATATTTATTGAACTTGATGTTGGTAAATGAATAATAGGTGTCATAACTTCTAAATGAATCAACTCGGGTTGATCAGGTTTTTAAAAAGATATTGTTTAGCTGTTTTTTGAATTTCATAATGAGCTTTTTGGTAACTTAAATGAACTAGTGCTTTTAACATGGTTAACAAAAAGTGAACTGTGTGAATTTGCACGTTTGAACTTGTGTGTGTGTGTGTGTGTGTGTGTGTGTGTGGTGTTGTTGATTGAATAGACAGCAGGTGTACCGATGGGTGTTTTATACCTGGTGGAAACGTTGTGTTCAGCAGAGAGACCAGAGACTGGCAGAGAGAATGGTAATATGTCAGGGAAACCCACACACACACACACACACACACACACACACATGCACATATACACACACATCATTTAATGTGCAAATGCACATGCAACAATCTCTTGAAATGGGCTGAAGATTTGGAGATTTTTAACATTACTTTCTTGTGGAGTCAGTAGTCTCATTTTGTTTTTGAATACACACGTAGCGTCTTAATATATAATTTGAGCATGTAGTGGTGCAGGACCTCTGGGCACATTCCACGGTAACAATGATGGAACATTTAGACACTACTTCTCCTTAAAAAAAATACATAAATTCATGCGATATAAATTATTAATTTTTAAAATTGATTTTAAAAATTGGCTTTGAGGGTACATTTTACATGAAATGTTTGTTTGGTAAAAAATGACTATAAATGTGCTTTCTCCATCGGCTTAATATAATCCAACTGTTCACGTGGTTTTCTGCTACTCATAGAGGACTGGCATCACTAGTCAGTAATGCTCCTAAAATTTTATTTACAGTTTCTTGAGGGTTTTGTCGTGGGCATGTAAGAAATGATTTTTCATAATTTTTGAAATTTGAATTTAATTGTTGTTTTGACTTTTGATATTCCTCTCAGGCTGTGTTGCATGCAGAGCAAGTGTCCGTGTCCCGTGCCTGGTCAAAGTGGCTGTGCAGGATGTTTCAGCAGAAAGAAGACAAGCTCAAGCAAACAAAAGCTGTAACACATTATAGTCAGACTCTTCTGCACAAAGCTGTAACGCAGTGGAGACACAATATCGGCAGCATCCAGACGAGGTACGACACATTGAAAACAGGTTTGGTGCACCGTTAGTAAGCTTATTATTGTAGCTCACTGAGAGTGGGTGAATAAAATTGTGTTTGGTTGATGTGTGTTAGTCAGAGACAGTATGAGCACGCAGTGGTCCATGACAGCCAACAGTGCATGAGACGAGCTCTGATTGGCTGGCATAAGGTATGGACACCCTCTTTGAACTGCTGCACATGTTATTAGGTCACAGTGTATGTGTATGTATATGAGTTTGATCGGCTGTGCTTATCCAGTATGTAGAGTGCAGAATAGAGAAGAATAGACGGCTGATGCGGATTGATGAATACTACGAACACAGACTGCTCAAGTGCATGTTTGGTGCCTGGAAGGTAATGCATCCCTAAAGATAGAGAATATTTGGATGGTTGGCCGTATGATACATTGATAAAATAGAATGTAAAGATGCAATTCCACTACAGGAACCTTTTCAAGAACTCTGAACTCTTATGGATCAGGATCAGTTGTAGTACCTTGGTTGAAGTTTTGGTTTGGTTTGAAGTTCCTACATTAAAATAGCAATAAAATAATCAAGGTTTATAATTACACAAATCAAAAACATAGTTTAAATGTGTTGGAACATTCTGGAGTTTCAGTAAGGAAGTCTTAGTCTAAACATTATTGTTATTATTATTATTTTTTTTTAAAAAACCCTTCTAATACAATTATTAATTAAAGATACATTTTAAAATTCTTTGGTGTTAATCAGGATTAGTACTCATCATTGTGTGTGTGTGTGTGTGTGTGTGCGTGTGTGTGTGTGTGTGTGTGTGTTAGCGACATCATGCACAGACCCAGCAGATCACCCAAAGTGTAGAAAAATGTTTTCAACAACATCAGGACCATCTGCTCAGGTATTACGGTTACACTGCATTGTGAATATGTTGTTTTTTTTATTATGGATGTATGGGCAGCATGGTGACAGTGGTCAGCACATCTGTCTTAGAGAAAAAGTCCTGGGTTTGAGTTCCAGGCTCAGTGAATGCTTTTCTGTGTGGAGTTTGAATATTCTGTGTGCTTGTGTGGGTTTCCTTTGGGTACTCCGGTTTTCTCCCACAGTCCAAAGGCAGGCATATTAGGCGAATTGGCTGTTCCATGTTGCCTCTAGGTGTGATTGTGGGTGTGAATGGTTGTGTGTTAGTCCTGCAGTGGTCTTCAGCATGTCACATGACATAGGACGAGACGGCCTTTTCAACAGCCATAGTCGGCTGAGATAGGCTCCTGAGACCCTGGCAGGATTAAGTGGTTCTACAAATTTCTAAATGTCTCTTATGCGCTTGTGTCTGTTTACATTCTTTACAGGAGAATGTTATGTTTGTGGAGGAGCAATGTACGTGTGTCAGTGGAGGAAAGAGAGAAGGAGACCCAAGCAAAGTTTCATTATCAACGCAGCTTACTGTCAAAGGTGCTGTTAATGGTTTGAATATAACTGTGGCATGGGATGATATTGTGGGTCTCTCAGGTTTTAAGTTATCAAAGTAACAACCATGAAAATATTTTTCACTTAAAAATTATCTGTGATTCCTCAGAATTCGTATCCCCCCCCCCGATCTTTATACTAGGATAGGCTCCAGATCCACTTAATTCTACACCGATTATGAGAAAGTGGTTTGTAATTATGAATGAATGTATTAACTGTCTTTCTATGCACTTGAAGCGATCTTGAATGCTATTGTTGGGGGTTGTAGAAACATTTTTTGGTTTCTCCTTGAATTAATTTTACTATGTAAAGCTGCTTCGTGACAATGTCAATTGTAAAAAGCGCTATACAAATAAAACTGAATTGAATTGAATTGAATTGAATTTTGTTCGGCACTAGCATAGTAAACCAGGATTTTCTTCTTTGTCTCTTCTCAGACACAAGAATGCTAATACGTATTACGATGCCACTCTGTTCATGATTTGTTTACCTAATGTCCACCTCCTTTTGGTAAAACTTACTGAAAAATGTCAACTAAGTGATAATGTTGCTATTTTTATGCACAGATTTATTTAGCATGGCGTCAGAGAGCTGAATTCAAAGCTTTTCATCACCAACAGCAAGAGGAATTACTGCGGGAAGCTCAACATCACCTGGATAGAGGTACTGCTCTCATCACAACATTTTAATATTCAGTACTAATAATTTCTTAGATTAATCAGTCATTCAATCTTCATTCATCCACACATAAATTTAACCTTACTGTTCAGTTTTAATATTCAGTACTCTATACATTAATGACTCAAAGCTATGACATTTAACATTAAAATGTAAGGCATGAGTTCCTAAATCATAAACAACATTAATCCAGTGGCTCATAAGTTGATTTTAATATATAGTGATTACAAACCTCAAAAAATTATCCATATATTGTTTTTTTAATTAATAAAAAGACAACAAACACTTCATGTATCTCAGTCATTCTCTTTGTACACGCGTCGGTGTTTAATTTTTATTTGTTTATTTGCTTACAGCAAATTTTCTGACTTTGGTTTAAAAAGGGCTTTGGTTATATTTCTGACGTGTATTATTCCCCATCTCTTTTTGATAATGATAACAAAACTCCAAGCTGCTTATTTGCTTGTATTAATTATATTAGAAATTCTGTCAACGCGGATGTCCAACCCGTGCTCGTGTGTGTTTTCTGGCAGTTAAGATGTGGGCAGTTCTTAAGAGGTGGAGAGAGAAGCAAAGTGAAGTGAGAAGAGAGAGGCTGTCTGTGGAGAAAGCCTGCAGATACCACTGCTGTATCCTGCTCAAAAAAAGTCTCAGGGCCTGGATCTTGTATAATTACCAGCACAAACACTATCAGGTGCTCATCAGTCCATCATAAGCAAAATGTATTGGACTGTAATACTCATCCTTATTTCCCTGATACGTTTTTGTTTAATGTATCTTCATGTGTTAGGTCATGAAAAATAGAAGCAATGAGCTCCACACATTAAGAGTGTGTCAGAATGTTTTTATTCTGTGGAAAGCACAGGTCAGTACAACACATTCATCACTGGTATTATAGACACTTTGTATATAATGCTTTGTATAGAAGGTTTTTGTGTATCAATTTCAAGAAAAAAATCAAAATAATTCCCAAGTATCGTTTAATATTATTTATGATATTCCTCTGAATATATAGTATTTTTTTTCTCGTGAATTTTAAAATAATTGTATTAAAATTGTAATGCAGGTTACTTTACAGGCGCATACACAGTACAGACAACCAACTATGATTTGTAATCACAGCAGGAAAGGCTAGAGTTCAAAATAACTAAAGTTTGGTTGATTTGAATAATCTCACCTACGCACGAGCACGAGCTTAGTGAAGGTAGTGACATAAGGACAAGATCGCAAATACAAGCGGCTGAAACGAGCTTCTTTCGTGGCGGAGCTCTCCCTCATTGATAGGGTGAGAAGTCTGGTCATCCAGGAGGAGTTCGTAGAACCGCTCCTCCTTAGTGTTGAGAGGAGCCAGTTGAGGTGGCCGATTAGAATGACTGACAAAGCTGATTAGAATGCCTCCTGAACGCCCCCCTGGTGTGGTGTTTCGGGCATGTCCAACCAGGAAGAGTCCCCGGGGTCGAGACTATGATTTCAATAATTCTAACAGTGTGATTTTGTATAATTTTCTTTTATATAATTTTTGTAAAATTTTGTATAAATTTATTTATACCACAGCTACAGAGCAGAAGAAGAGAAGCAGAACTAACAGAGATGGCCCTTTGGCACTGGTCCCAGAACCTGCAGGCAAAGGTGATACCTGAAGGACAACAACTTCTCCCTGAATATTTTCTTTCTGAACAATATTTTATTTGTGAGTGTAATTCTGATACCAGGTGCTGTGTGGGTGGAGACACTGGCTTGCTGAACGCCAGAGAAAACAGAGGCGTCTTGTAGCAGCTGCTCAGTCCTACAGAGATGAAATGCTACGAGAAGGTGTTACCCATATCCTTACATATGCAACACACTTGAGTGCATTCTCAACTAACATGGCTCTCCACCGCCATGAACAGGTGTGTGTGTGTGTGTTTCGTATATTCGTTTGCATTATTTAGATTTAGATATTCCTTTTGCATTATTTTAATATTCTTGTGATGAGCTGCGTAACCAGGTCTTTAAACACCAATGGACATCCTTAATGTGTCAGTTACTCATAAAAAAAGAAAGGAATGTGTTTATAATGTGTTCAAAATATTGCGTCATAGAGTTCACGGCAGCTGCAGGCAGTGGTACGACGATGCGCCTTGCGATGGAAGCAGCGAGCGCTATGCAAACCTTCCAGTGAGGGAGAGACAAGTAAAAAAGATTGGCTTCATAAAACAAAGAAGAGTGTATCCTTTGCCTTGCCTGAAGGCCACAGCCACACTTACCAGCAAATCAGGACCCCAGCCACAGCACAGGGGGCAGGAGATTCCACTGTAAACAACCTGTAAGTACAAACTTGAAGAACAAGTAACTCAGTTGCATAGACGAATTATTAAAGTACATTTGTGGTTCATCTGACTACATTTTCAGGTCATCAGTGGTCAGTCGATGTTAAGGTGGCATGCTTGATTTACAAACTGGAATGGATAACTGTGCACAGACCTAGTGGGGTGTGCTATCAGTGTACAGCTTAGTTTATACTTGGGATTGTTAAGGCACGTCCTGATGAGGGCATTTCTGTATGGGGTGTGGGGTGGATGGATAAATAACACTCGTGTGTGTGTGTATGTGTGTGTGTGTGTGTGTGTGTGTGTGTTTTTAAGAATTTAAATACACTATATGTATTATTTTAAGTCCACATAATTGACTGCTGTGTAATAACCCGCAGTACTTCTGTCTGGTGCGGGTTTTTTTGTTTGTTTGTTTGTTTGTTTGTGTACTGCTATTAAGTAAGCTGTTTTGTGATGTATTTGCAGACTTGTGTACATGTTTCAGCTTTCTCTGATATGAGTATTGCAAAGGCCAATATTGTAGGGACATTTAATAACAAATGTTTTACTGTGCCACCTGATTATTGATTATGATTGTCTTATTAACCTGCAGGCTGTTGGTACGAGCATCTAGGCTGCAACCACGAAGGCCCGATGACTTATACTCTCCAGTCAAAGAGCTGGTGCAGCACCTGAAGCCTAGCAGACACAGTCACACAGATAATCACGAAACAGCACACACTTGGAGGTACAATAACCCACACAATAATCTCAAATCAGCACTGTTTAGCATGTAATGCTACAACTGTAAACACTGGAAGAACAAATAAAAACAATTTGATATTTTAAAATGTTGACAGTTTCTTTGGATAATTTCTAGTGAAGCTTTATGCACATTTTTATTTCTTCCTGACCAGCCTCACCCCAGAGGCTTTTTACATATACTTGCCGGAATTGTGTGACTACAGTTTAGTTATATAAGATTTAAAAGCAGTGACTCCCGAGTGGCACAACAGAAAGGATTTGACCTTGTCCTGAGGAGATTGCAGGTTAGAATCTGTGGCTACCAACGCAAGAGGCCGAGCCCTTGGGAAGGTAGAGATTGCACTTACAGGAAGTGGGTTGCGCGGCTCCTTATGGAGTGAACGACAAAATCAGGAAGGGGGGAAATATACATACATACATACATACAGATA
>JBCNYG010000006.1:15491593-15505849 GCA_039654305.1 Porochilus rendahli | reverse complement strand
GACAGTGCTCAATACAGTGAAGTAGAACCATAACCATATCCATCCATCCATCCATATATATATATATATATATATATATACATACACACACACACACACACACACAAATATATATATATTTACATATATGAATGAATGAATGTGCTGTGATATAATATTTATGGTAAATGTATGGTGATATGTACAGTACGTATGATGTGACATTGCAATATTTATGATTTTGCAATATTTATGGTACATGTGCTGTAATATTATGAAATTGATGGTACATATAGTATGATATAATATTTATGATATGTGTTGTGTGATATTATTATGGTCCATGTGGTATGATATGATATTAATGGCACTTGTGGTGTGATACTGTAATGTTTATGGTACATATGCTGTGATATATGTATGTATGCTGTGATATAATAAGTATGTGTGGTGTAATATTATACTATTGATATTAATATTAATGGTAAGTGTGGTGTGATATAATATTTATGGTATGTGTGGTATGGATCTTATTTATGGTACGATATGATATTTATAGTACATGTGGTGTGATACAGTATTTATGGTTAAAGTGGTGTGATATAATATTTATTTCATGTTGTGCACCATGGGAGTTTGGAGCGCAAAATGAAATTTGACCTTACAGAATTAGAGGTGTTGGTAAAAGCCAATAAACACTTAAATGAATTACAGCAAAGAAATCTGACGATCACACAAAGGAACGCTATATGGGAGAAAATGTGTGAAAAGTAAATGCTGATGGTAAAACGATGAGAACAGTGTATGAAGAGTGAAAAGAAGACATCAAGACATCAGAAAAAAAACTAAAAAAAATGGCATATAATAAGACGTTGGCAAATAAAACGGTTGGAGGCACAGTGAATGAGATGCCTTTGACCAGAATTAAGGAGCGGGTGCAGTTGGCGATCTGTGAATCCTTCAACTTGCGCAGAAAGAAACAAGCAGTAGGCCTTTTAAAGAAAAGAGGGAAATAAAACACACATTTGTCACGTTTAAGTTTTATTACACGGCTGTGAATATTTATTTTGTGTAAAAAAAAAAAAACAGCCAGCTTTTTTGCCACATGCATGTTACAGCGATAGCCTAACATATTGTGTGACTGAAGCAATGTGTGTGTGATATGACTTTGCAGGATTTAACCGAATTCAATGTTAATGAGACTTTAATGACTGTTTCCACATTTATTCCACAAAAAGTATACAAGAGTATAAAAACATGTGCAAACTCATTGCACACACAAAAAAATTACTAACTGTTTTACAAACGCACTAAGGATTGCATCTTGCAAAGGTGAAAAATAGTGAGACTGCATGCAGTTAGTACGTTTGCCGCTGATCTCCAGATAAGAAGAGCTGCAACTCCAGGTAAATGTCCTCTGGACCCTTTTTGGGAATTTGAGGGAGGTGGCTGAACTTCTAATGAAGTTATACATATAAAAAAAATGTTTTGCTGGGATTTGACTTGAAAGACTTTTATTTGCCGACATTTTCTTATAATGATGTTCTTCTTCTGATGCCTTGATGTCTTCTTTTCACTCTTCATCCACTGTTCTCATTGATTTACCAACAGCATTCACTTTTTCAGATTTTCTCCCATATAACGTTCCTTTGTGCAATTGTCAGATTTCTTTGCTGTAGCTCATTTACATGTTTATTGGCTTCATCTACCAACACCTCTAATTCTGTAAGGTTGAATTTCATTTTGCGCTACAAACTCGCCATGGTGCAAAACATGAAACACGCAAAACGCTTTTAAATGGGCGTGTATCCAACACCTTTGCACTTGTTGTCATTTACGCAATCACCCTTAGTATATCACCCGCAAACGGCCGTTCCACCCCGTACGCAATTTAGTATATGCAAATTGGTACCTTAGTAGATCTAGCCCTTAATGCGCACTGTTAGTAAATCAGTTTGTGCATTTTCTGCACATGCAATGAGTTTGCACACGTTTTTATACACGCAAACCTTTTGTAGATTGGCCCATGGTGTAATAATATATTTATGGTACATGTGGTGTGATAATAATGATGATACATGTGGTTTAATATTAAAATATTTCTGGAACAAGTGGTGTGATATAATATTTATGGTACGTGTGGTGTGATAATATTTATGGTACGTGTGGTTTGATATTACGATATTTATGTGGTTTGGATTTTGGAAGCTGTTAAAAGATTAAAATCCTTCTAGATTCTCACTGAGATTTTTTACCTTTCATTTTCACACACCACCTGATCCACACTGGCTCTGACTTCCACCATCTGTCTCTACACACACACACACACACACACACACACACAGCTCAGCTGACAAATCACTGACACATTCCATCTGTCATGAATACAAACAGCAATTCCATATCATTATTATCATCCTTGTTTGTATTATTTTATTTTGTTATTTTTATTTTGTTTTAATATTAAAAACAATCATCATCATCATCATCATCATAAAAACAATGATATTAGTAATGATAATAGTAATGATATCTTTAGTAATGATTACTTTTTTTATTATTATCCTTATTATTGTACATTTTTCATTATTATTATTATATTATTATTATTATTATATGGATGTTTAATTATTAGCTTTTTATTGCCATTTCGTGTTACCATAGTGACACAATTAGCCAAAAACCACTTTAAAAATCCCATTGAAATGAACTGAGAGAGGTCGACAAACGATCATAAACCTCACCTCTCTTTGACGCCTCGCCAAGAAGCCATACTTTCACATTGAAACCTTGGTGAATTTTTTAAAACGTAGACACTGAACTCAACATTTCGATGGTCAAAAAGGCTTTTTGCTACCTTTTACGGATTTCTCTTAAGGATTTTTGAGTCAGTTTGTGTATTTATAATCGGTGTCTATTGCATAAAATGTTCTGGGCTAGAGTGTATGATGTCATCATAGAGTGTGACAAAAGAGAAGATTATCCTGGAAAAACGTTTATTTAACGCTCCTACTCCCATAATTTTCACTCTACACTGATAAATTTTACATCAAAACCGAGAAAAATGTGTGCTGGTGGAAGAGTGAAAACACTGCCAGCATTCAAAAGTGACCAAAACATCGGCCAGAAAGTAAAGGAATGAGAGGTGATCTGTAGTCACCACCTGCAGAAGCACTGCTTTATTGGGGGTGTCTTGCTATTTGCCTATAATTTCCACCTGTTGTCTAGTGTGTGTATATATACATGCATATTTATGCGTGCCCTCATTTGTGATTGTTTTCATGACCAGGCCCTCATTCCAAATTAAATGAATAGACCTGGAATAGGGCTTGGCTTAAACCCCACAATAATGGTTACAGTTAATTCATAAATGCTTTCATTCTTTGACTTTGACTGTTTTGCCACAGGTACTTTTTTTGTGTTCTACAGTTCAGCACGCCAGTTTTCATTTATTTTCCGTAAACAGTTGTAGCCACATATCCAAATTTCTTCTGGAATTTTTCTAGACGCTATTAATGCTGCCTGACTGGCAATCTGCACCCATGCAATGTATATATCAATACGCGTGTCTAGGCGGTGTAAAGTGTGCTATTAATTTTATTGCTGTTTCACGTTACCATAGTGACACAATTAGACAAAAACCACTCCAAAAAATCCGATTTAAATGAATAGGGAGAGGTCGACAAACGATCATAAACCTCACCTCACTTTGATGCCTCGTCCAGAAGCAATTCTTTCACATAGAAACTTAAACTTTTGAAACAGACACCCAAGTTAACATTTAGAAGATGGTCAAAAAGGCTTTTTGTCTTTTTTTGTTATATCACTGTGTTCTCAAAATTGTTAGCTCTCATGTGTGACATTACTTCAGTTTAAAAAGTAGTTTAAAACTGTCAGCAACTGCTAGTTCTCTAGGATATCTGGGCATGTGCAGGTCACGTAAGTGCACGCACAAACACACACTCACACAGCGTGCTCTTCCTGCCAATAATCGTCATCTTTCTCTCTCTACCACACACACACACACGTTTTATCCCCCCCCATACCCGTAAAACAGTTTACCATTACCCTACAACCATTAAAGTATACACCAGACTTCACTGCTCGCACTAAATCAAAGTAAAATCTTATTTCTCTCATTAGATGTGAAATGTTGGTGACTAATTCAGTTAAGTAACAGTTCTGTTCATCATATTAGTAATTAGGATTGATTTATGAATAGGTTGAATATTGCAGTTAAAGTATTGAGCCCGTGTGTTGATTTTAACTATTGTTTTCTTATTATATTTAAAACAGAACATTTGTCCTATAATTCACGTATTTTTACCTTTTTCCTCTTTCTCTTAGTATTATAATTCAATGCCTTGCTTTTCTTTCTTGATATTCACTTAATTCTCATCTTAGTATTGTTATTATTATTATTCACTATTCTGAATAAAAACTATATTACTATTCACTCATATATTGTTATAGTATGTATTTAATACCATACTATACTCCTGTTATTTTTGTCGGTACAGTTGTGTGAAGTGTATGTTTTCTGCTAGTTATAAATTGATTGATACGGCTCACCTAGATTGATTGCTCAGTGGGGTGTATTTTTTTTTAATCATTTGAATGTATAAATGCTTTGGGCCTATATGTCTTGATATAATACAGTGTAGTAATGTATTTATAAAATACAACATATGAAGGTCTTTTCCAAAATGCCATAAATCAATTTCATTTGTTTCAAGAGAAATAAGATTTTTCTACGCACTGGCCACTATCTTGACAACAGTATCTTGGTTTTAACACGCTCATCTAAAAAAAATAAAAAGACCATTCTCCTGTAGCCTTGGTACAGAGCTTGGCATAAACCACAATAATGTTTACAGTTGAAGCATAAATGTTTTGATTCTTTAATTTATCACCACCTGTTTTGCCACAGCTACTTAGAAACCTGTATAAACTATGAGGAAATATTTCTGTGTCCTACACTTCAGCACGCCAGTTTTCACGTATTTTCTGGCAGCAGCTTCAGCCACATCTCAAAATTTCCTCAGGAATTAGACTAGTTATTATTATTAAGAGTGTACAGTGTTGTGTACCTGGTAGAGTTTGAGTTGTTTTTCCATCTGCTGCATGTAATGATCATATTCCACTATCAGAGGAGCCATGATGCTAAAACACACACACAAACACACACTCTGTTAATGGCTCACAATTTATGTGCTTAAATGATCCACGTTTTGAAGTCCGTGTGTGTTACCTTTTGTCTGTGATCCATGATGGTAAAGACTCACTCTCTACATCATTACCCTAAACACACACATAAGCACATAATGTTAAAAACCTAGATATGAAATTTATTGCATATTATTATCAGTAAAATTACAGGTGAATTCTGAGTTTATTCATACTGGAGGGTTAAAATAATTTTGTTTGAGAATTGAGTTTGCGTGAGTGAGCTTATTGTCAGAGTTGCAGTGCCCTCTGGTGGACAAACCACAATTTTAAAACCTCAGTTGGTTCATATCAGCTTATAATAGTCAGGATCGATCGATCGCACACGCCACACCTGTGTGAATGCTGATGAAGAATCCTGATAATGTCCAAGAATTAAATTCAACCTGTTCACTAAAACACACAAACACACACACACACAGCATATTTAACAATGTGCAGCACTAAATACTGAAATATGATTTAAAATAGAAATATAATATTATGATTAATATTTTAGGACTGGATAAAATAAAATTTGTTGTTTTCTCAACATATCCAATTTTTTGAAAACCTAAATATGCAGTTTGTTTGTTTGTTTTTTTTTAAACAGAGAAATGAGGTGACTGTTGAAGCCCAGTAGCTTTTAAAGATAAATGTAGGTAAAGTGACTGAAGCTATACAGTCATTGACAAAAGTCTTGTACCACATGTGGATATTTATGTATTAAAGCCTATATCTCACCAACCTATTAACCAATTTGCATAAACTATGCCTTAAATTAATCCTTCAAGTACACAGAAAGTTTTATAAAAGCAGCTGGAAATTGTACATTTATTTATACTTTTACAGCGAACATATCCATTCTAGGCTGGACAAAAGACTTGTCGCAATCATGTAACATCAAATTCTGGATTAAAGCAATTAGCAAAATATAAGTAAAATAAGTAAAAATAATATATATAATAAAAATGCTTGATTAACTAAATATACATACACTGTGTGCACAATTATAAGACAAGTGAGTATTTTGACCATATCATGCTTTTTATGCATATTTCCAACTCCACGCTGTATAAACTTGGCTGCTTATTGGATTGGAGAATATCAGGTGATGTTTATTTGTGTAATGAGGAAGGGAATGGCCTAAGAAGGTTAACACCCTACATCAAGGTGGGCATAATTATTAGGCAGATTCTTTTCTTCAGGCAAAATGGGCCAAAAAAGTTTGACTGACTCTGGGGAAAAAAACAAAAAACAAAAAAAAGACCTGTGTGCACACTATTTTCTTCAGGATCAATAAAGTATTCTGATACTGATGATAAAACTATCTAACGTTTTCTTTCAAAAGGTCAACAGGGTCGAAAGAAAGTGTTGACAAAAAAAAGACACAAATTAACTTCCAGAGATTTACGAAAAATCCAGTGTGAAGCTACTAGGAACCCGCCGTCCTCCAGTGCTGCATATTCCAGAACTGTACCCTACCTGGAGAACCCAGAAGTACGAGGTGTTCAGTGCTCAGAGACATGACCAGGGTAAGGAAGGCTGAAATGTGACCACCATTGAACAAGATATACAAGTTAAAACATAGCTCCACTTCAGTTCAGACACCAAGGTGGAGGTGTGGTTCTGATATGGGCTGGTATCATAAAAGGTGAGCTAGTTGGACCTTTTCCGGTTAAAAAAGGACTTAAAATCAACTTCCAGAACTACTGCCAGTTTTTAGAGAACACTTTCCTCAATCAGTGGTACAGAAAAAAGCCTGCATCCTTCAAGAAGCCCATGATTTTTATGCAGGACAATCTTCATCACATTCATGAAAGTACTCCACTGCATGGCTTACCAGTAAAGGCCTTAAATGTGACGGGAATGACATGGCCCCCATGCTCACCGGATTAAACCCTATTGGGAACTTGTGGGTTGTTCTTAAATGGGAGGTTTACCACTAAGGGAAACAGGACACCTGTCCTGAGAGAGCTGTGGTTGTTAAAATATCAAATGAATCGTCAAAAATACAACTTGCTTAATAATTGTGCACGTAGTGCATTGTTATTGCTCGTTCTTTGTTTACTTGCTATAAACATGCTGTGAAAGCTTAAAAAATAAAACTGTCTGTTTTACTGAATTTTCTTTTCCCTTCTTTTACTGTTCCTTCAGATGCTGCTGCGACGGCGATCCCTGCCTCAGTGTATGGCAGTGGGAAGATGTGCTGCCTCTTCAGTCCCTGTCAGCATGCTGAACTTTGTTCCATCCAGCAGTTCAGTGGACAGGAGCTCCTTGGAGAAGCTCCAGACATTTGTATCACAAGCCTCGCGTCTCTTTGTGTTAACTGGAGCAGGACTGTCAACTGAGTCAGGAATCCCTGACTATCGTTCAGAACATGTGGGGCTGTATGCACGCACAAATCGCCGGCCGATGCAACACGCCGAGTTCATGCACAGTTCGAAGGCTCGGCAGCGCTACTGGGCCCGAAATTTCACAGGCTGGCCACTGTTCTCTTCCCACCTGCCAAATTCAGCTCACTATGCCCTAAGGGACTGGGAGGAGAAGGGCAAAGTTCACTGGCTTGTCACTCAAAATGTAGATGGTTTACATTCAAAGGCAGGTCACCAGAGACTGACTGAGCTTCATGGCTGCTCTCACAGGTAGTCTAAAAGAAAATGTTTTTACGTTGTGATTCTGCAAGCCTCAAACGTTATTAATATAGATTGCTTTACAGAAATACACACAGAGTCTTTTACCATGCTTATAAATCCTAATAATGAGATGTGCTGAGCATATGAGGTTTAATTTTGGAAACTATGTTTACCAGTATTAAGCTTAAAAAGTTAATATAATAATCTAGGAAATCTGTTACTAAAATAAAATGTGAAATTGGTCATCCAAACTTATGGTTTATAACTTTTAAAAGTATAAAAAAAAGCTTAATGCTATTTTTGATGGTGCGTGTATGTGTGTCAGGGTGATGTGTATGGGCTGTGGGCAACAGACTGCACGGGAGAAACTGCAGAAGATTTTTGCTGCACTGAACCCTGGGTGGGAGGCATGTGCAGATGAAGTGGCACCAGACGGAGACGTGTTGCTTGAGGAAGAACAGGTATTGCAATTCAGGGTTCCCTCTTGCCAGTCCTGCGGTGGCATCCTTAAGCCTGCTGTGACGTTTTTTGGTGACACGGTGGACCGTGCAACTGTGCAATTTGTGCGTGACAGGCTGGCTGAGGCTGATGCTGTTCTCGTGGCTGGATCCTCACTGCAGGTGAGCACTGAGACTGCTTCATCGCTATACAGGTACTAGGAGATATTATGAAATGTACATGTAGTTTTTGTCCCTTTTTATTAACAAAAAAGAAGTATTGATTTAGTTCTGGTTACTGCTATCAGGATTGACTTGGGCCTGAAGCTCATTTCACAAGTGTTCTTCTGTAAGCAGTACAGAAAGACTGCTGATTGATTGCATGTTGGTTGACATTGAAAAGCTACAGGCCTTCAGTTTGCACTCATGGATTTGTTTTGCCCTCACTGACACGGCAACAAAAATGTTTCACGTGTCTGATATGCAATGTGAGACATGCAGGCAGTTTCAGATGATCTCTGTGGGGGAAAAACCCTGGCCATTTCTTGTAAGGTGTTCATCAAGATTAGTGTTTCAAAAACAATTTTTTTTTAAATGATGTATGCAGGTGTCAATGTAAGAAGTAAAAAATTTTACACCTGGTGTATACTACATAGAAACGGTGTCAACTTATTGGTCTACTATCTTAGACTAAAAGTCAGGACTAATCCACTGTCAGGCTTAAATCAGCCGCTATCAGGATAAAGAAAGAGAGTGCCACGGTCACTTGAAGCCGACAGCATCGTCAAAAACTTTTTTTATTAAGTCTGAAAAGTTTTTTTAAACCTTTCTTTTTCTTTTTTTTTCCACATAGAGGAGCTTTGAATTAGTATATTAATTCAAAATACAACCCCACCTCTTATCTTTCATATTCCAAAAGGCAGGTCTTGTGGGGTGTTCCTGGTATGCAGTGGTAAGTACCTACCAAAGGTGGTCCAAGGAGGAAAATCAGTAAACTGACATGAGTCCCATGGGTTCCCAAGGCTCATTGATGTATGTGAGGTGTGACGGTTAGTCTGATCCCACAGAAGAGCTACTGTAGCACCAACTGCTGAAACTGTTAATAATAGGATAGGAAGTAATAGGAAAGTGTCAACATGCAGTGCATTGCAGCTCACCAGTCAGGTGGTGTTGATTTAGTGGCTGATTGTTGTGTGTGTGTATTTTTATGTATGTATTTGTGTGTGTTTATGATAAATTATTCCACATACATGGATTTTTGTACATAAATGTACCAAATGCAACTCTGCTGTAATGTCCAGGTGTATTCTGGCTACCGTTTCCTGTTAGCAGCCAGTGAGAGACAACTCCCAGTGGCCATAGTGAATATTGGGTCTACAAGAGCTGACCACCTTGCAGAGCTTAAACTGAGTGTTCGATGTGGAGAGGTTCTTCCAATCCTCAGTGTCAGCTGAGATCAAGAACAGCCAAGGCATGGAACATGTCCACCTCTCAGAAACCTTGTCTTTTAATGATGGCGATTGGACCCTACAGTTCTAAAACTGTTAGACGCTACCTCACTATGCAATGATGGAAGGACAATACAAAATGGATTAATTATCTATTATTGGTAGCAACAGCCATGTTTTAAATGATGTATTTAAATTTTGATTTAGAGTTACCACATGATTAAAAGGAATGAATGCTAGAAGGGAAAATAACGAGGGTAGAGGGTTTTTATGATGGCTTACCTAAGACTTTAAAACTGTCACTCTTTCTTTCTGGGTTTTTTTTTTGGTAAGGTGTTCTTTTATCTGCAACTCAGGGTAACTCAGAAATGTGTAACATTTATTAGGCTTCTAATTATGGAATGTTTTAATCATTTTATTGCCACTTTTTTGTTTTAATTAATTTATTACTACTTAGAACTGACTGATGGATAACAGGAAATGAACCTTAGTTGATGTTAAACATCCAAACTCTTAACAATAACATTTGCAATTGAGTTCACATGAAAGAATACGAGCATTCGGCTCATAATCTCATTAAATAATGATCAATTTTTAAGAGCTCATACCTCTGAACTTTAAAATGTAACTGTAAATGGTTAACTGATGTTCAATGGTCGTTTATCATTTGGGTCAACTTTGTCAACATAAGTGGGAAAAATCATTTAGAATATAAAAAAAACCCAGATTTTGCAAAATTTACATTTGACTAAGTAATCTTCAATAAACCTTAACCTGTCGAACATGCCAACTGAACCATGTGTTATATTTTACCCATGTTTGTTAGCAGGATCAGAGTTTTGACTTTGGACAAGAAAATCTCCATTAGATTTTGGAGATAATCCGGCTCAAAATTGGGTTGCAGGAATTTTTTTAAGGATTCTTTAACAATGTGAGAAAAGATGATTTTTAAAATTTTTTGTTCATATGGGGATTGCTTGCCTTGGCAGTGCTCTCCAAGTGCTCTTGTTCAGAATCTTGATGTCATTAAACTATGGCTCTCAAGTCTCACACATTGACCATGTGACACTTATTGCAACCACTTGAACAGCTCACATGCCATATCTTTTATTTCTCATGCTGAGAACAAAGGAATAACACCCACCATAATGTCTTGATAGGTAGAATAAATGGACAAGGCACATGCATATGAAGAGTTTTGTACCATTCTAGCCACATAGCAACATTCCAGCCAATCAGAATACAGCATTAAGCACATTATAATTTGCAGATGGTTTAAGGTTCATATGCTGGAATGCAGTGATTTTCTTTTCTAAGCACACTCCATCATGTACAACACTTTTGATCAGATGTTGTCTGCATGTTCTCCTCATGCTCCTCATGGGTTTCCTCTAGGTACTTTCCTCTCACAGTCCAAAGGCATGCACATTAGGCACACTGGCTGTTCCAAATACAGCATATCCTGTACTTTGAGTATTTTATTGACATTTTTAATTGTATTAAACTTTGTATTTTAACAGTTAAGTTGTTTAAGAGCTATTTTAATTATTCTGGCTTTGTGTTCAAGAAATGCATTTACAAAAATGCCACATAATAAATTAGTTATTAACCTTGTTATTTTGGACAGTACAGGAAATTCCGGACCTCAGCCTTGATGCATTGACCTTATTAGGGCAGTGGTGGCAGTGGATAGGGCAATGGGTTACTGATCCGAAGGTTGAGGTTTAATCCCCAGTACCACCAGTGTTGGGCCCTTAAGCAAGGCCCTTAACCCTCAATATCTTAGTTGTATAAAAATTTTTAATTTTAGGTCACTCCGGATAAGAGCGTCTGCCAAATGTCATAGATGTAAATGTTAGTGTTAATCGATACGTCAAAACCTCAGTCTGGAATTTATTTCTACTAAAGTCATGCTTAGTTGATAAGTCCAGTGTATTCAGCTTTGCTACATCCAATTTAATCTCTAAACTTGAGTGTTCAAAAGTCATCAACTATTGTAGAAACCACAACCACCAATTATATTGGAATCTTACCAGTCATTAGCTTGTTGTGGGTCATATTTGACATCATCATGTGTCTTCTGTGACCATTTTCTCTGGAGGCTGGTCACTGCCACTGCCAGCACCATCCTCTTCGGCTTTGAACTAATATTTTGTCTAGTTTGCTGTTTAGACACATTTTTTTCTTCCTTGACGTATTTGAAATCTAACTGCTCCTCAGACATATGAGAAACTGATGAGTTCTAGTAAGGAAGTTTACTACTTCATATCAACACTCATGTACACTCAGCTTCCTATATAAGGGGAGGTTAATGTTCATAAGCCGACACACACAAGGGCTCTTAAATCTTGCAATCGATCGTGATGTGCAACGACAGGTTGAAATTCTTGTCTTGGAAGCCCATTGCTCCTGCACTCAGAAACTAATGATGACTTTCCAGGGCTGGGGATATCAACTCTTTTACTAAAATTATTTAGGACTACAGTTAGCATTGCAGTTATAGGATAACCAACTAAACTTCATGTTAAACTGTGGTGAAGTTTTTGCTGCATTAATAAACCTATTTTTGTGAGTTTTGTTTGTGTTCCTGAGAGAGAGAGAGAGAAGCTGGAGGCTGAGTAAACTGGCGGTCTGATTTACTGTATAAGCCAAAGCGGAGATCTGCCACCAACTCTGGTTGAAGGCTGGGTACATGTTGAAATCTAACCAAGCCATTGCACTGCTAACACAAACACACACACACATTCATATATTGGTGCAATTGAGAATGTCCAGTTAGAATCAGTTAGAATGCTCTGCGGGTGGGATGTCCCAGGGTTGTAGAGCCCTCCTCTGTGACAGAATGGGTAGGTTATTTAGTATGTGATGATGTCAAAAAGACGGCAGGTCAATAAGAAGTTGAAGTCACAGAGAGGGCGGTTCAATTGGTGTGTGTCGGTCTTGTGAGGCACAACGTCACAGGTGGGAAACAGAGACTATCCCATTACTTTGGACGTCTCATGATTAGCCTAATGTGCATGTTTTTGGACTGTAGGAGGAAACTGGAGCACCCTGAGGAAACCCAATGCTAGCATGGGGAGTTTATGCAAACTCAGAACACAGAAACTCCCTTGCTATGCACTGGGTTCGATCCCAGGACCTTTTTGCTGTGATGTCAGCTACCATGCCACCAAATTCATATTTTGAATAAATCATGTGGTTAATCAGGTTACTAGTTTTGTGATGTCAGTTTGAACCATTGGTAAAACTGAACTGGATTTTAGTTAGCTAAATAAAGTTGAGAGTTGAGAGCCGTGCACGAGTATTAGATAAATAAAAACTAATTTGTTCATAAAAGCTTTACACTACAGAAAGTATGGAGTCATTGCAATGTCTGTGATATGATCTGCAAACCATTAGAAATTCAATTTACTCACATTTAAAATTCACTGTCGGCCTTTGTGGCTTCAGGACCATAAACAGCGCTCTGGCGCTCTCTGTTGGCTGAAGATGGCGCGTGCCGAAAAACGGCACCGTTGCTAGGCAACAACGCAACGCTGCTGCGATTCAGTATGGTCTATTATTCTGTCACAATAACTAGATAGAAATAAATTACATTAAATTACTCGCTATTTGGTTCATATGAATTTTTTGTATGTTCAGAACTCAGAATGGCTGATGTGGATTTGTCAGAGGTTTTGTCCCAGATTGGCTGGGACAGAAAATTCACAATTCCCATGTCCAACACCGAAAATAAAGCTTTGGAGGAGGAGGTAAGAAAACATCAGTAAGAGAGGAGGGGAAATAATAAAGGAGAAAGGTCAATAAAAAGGTGTTTGTAACGTTTATAACATTATTTACACACTATCACACTCATGGCTTTAATTTATAGTAAATTATGGGCCACCAACTTTTCATTTCACAAAACCATTTATACTAGAATAAAAGTTTATTCTAAAGAACATTAACGTTTTTATTATAGAACAAAATGCAGCTTAATCACGTGCAGTAACAAATAAATCAAGAAATAATATAGAAAAATGCGGGAAAATAAAAATACAATCAATCGAATATCATAGTAATGTAAACAATATAAAACAGAGTAGCAGCTATACTGAATATTAATACAGTAATACAGGGTTTTTTTTTCTACAGAAAAGGCTTGTCAGAAAGTTTCACATGAAATATGGTTAAGAAGGAAGGTGTGACTGAGTTCCAAAAACAAACATACAAACAAGCAAACAAACAAACTAATGGAATCACAGCCAGATATACAAACACATAAAAATATCGAGGGTTTGTTAGGAAGCAAGTTTAATTTACAGAGGAATAAACTCGGGTTTACTGAATGAAGTTAACGAACCCCGACCATCTACACTGATGTTATCTGGCGCCACGGAGGTAAAGAACCTATACTATAGGTTATACTATACCTACTACCTGCACACATACACTCTGTTACATTGTTTACTCTTCACATATGTTCCATATTCTATATATTTTATATTGAATTTTTTTGTATCCTATATTTTTATCCTATAATTTCCTATATTTTATCTATATGCATATTTT
>JBCNYG010000006.1:15473216-15485102 GCA_039654305.1 Porochilus rendahli | reverse complement strand
ATCTGCAAGCATATTATATTTATTCTTGTGTGTAGCTGCGGGCAGAGATAAACCAGGTGATCTATGAACGTGAGGCACTAATAAAAGAAGAGAAGGATTTCCTGGCTAATGAAATGGAGAGGAGGAAAGACTGTGAGAAGAATATTGCTGCCACCAAACGCAATATCATCAGGCTAAAACAACAGTTTGAAGAACAGGAGAGCAGCTGTGCTCAACTACAAGATGAGGCAAGTTCCTATAGTTGCATTATCTACATGGTTATGATGATGAGTCTCTGATATTCATGTGTTCCTCTTTTTTAGCTGGTGAGCCTAAAGAGCATGGTGGATCGGACCAGTACAGAGCTGGAGGCTAAGAGATCTCACTTAGCATACATCAAGAAGGACATTGACGAGAAAACATCTAAGTAATTCTGTTTCTATATGCACATAAATATGCGTGTGTGTGTGTGTGTGTGTGTGTGTGTGTGTGTATGTGTGTGTGTGCAAAATATCCTGACACAGGACACAGAAAAAAAAGTTGATATTATCTTTAGACTCTTGCTCACTTGCTCTGTACTTTCTATAGATTACAGCACATGCAGAAGCATAAAGTTATGTTAGAAGGTAAATTGCGTGCAGTGACTGAGGAGATGCTTAGCATGGAGGAGAGAACCTATCAGATGGAGCAGCTTCACCGAGATCAGGAGAAACGCCTCAAAGTGAGAACTCCACTTAAAGCTGCTGTTATAGAAAATGAATCAAGACTGATTTTATTCAACAGCACTATGGTATATGTTTAGCTGTCATGCCTTTACCTCACTGTGGTTAATATCAGTGCATTTGTTTGTATATAGGAAATCGACACCCAACTCCAACGGGAACGTAAGCTCCTCTTCCAGAAAAAGCAGGAGCTGCAGAATCTGGAAGTGAAAGAGAAGAATATCCTAGCAGATATCTCAGGCATTCGAACAACAATGTCTATTCTGGACAACTATCTCAGGAAAGTGGAACAAAACACTCTCAAAAAGAAGGAGTGCATCAAAAATCAGGCAAGGCATCCAATCCATAACAAATATACATCGTTATCATTACTGCCATGCTGTAACATCTTAGATGGTCATATTCACCAATTTTAAAACCCCCAAGATAAAACTAAAGCCTGTAACTGATTTGATTGTGAATGTGTTTGTTTCGGCGGCACGGTGGCGTAGTGGTTAGCATGTCTGCCTCACAGCAAGAAGGTCCTGATTTCTGTGAGGAGTTTGCATGTTCTCCCTGTGCTTGTGTGGGTTTCCTCTGGGTACTCCGGTTTCCTCCCACAGTCCAAAAACACAGTAGGCTAATTGGCTGTTCCAAATCACCCCTAGTTGTGAGTGTGAGTGCGAATGTTTGTGTGACTAATGGCCCTGCGTTGGCCTGGCGAGCTGTCCAGGGTGTACCCAGCCCTCGCCCAGCCTCCCCGTGACCCTAATTAGGAATAAGCGGTTCAGAAAATGAATGAATGTGTTTGTTTCTTCCCCAGGATGTCGAGATCGGACTTCTGGAGGGGAAGGTGGCTCGTCTGAGTGGCAACATGAACAAGGAGGAGAAACAGGCACTGGAGAAGCAGGTCTCTGAACTGACTGAAGTGATGGAGGAAAAGAAGAAGGCAGCCGATATACTTGCAGCCCAAATCAAGAAGCTTCAGGTAAATATAAACTAGTAGGTAAGAAGCACGTGAAATAACTAATAGCTTGAACACCTGAAAGAAGACCTGTGATGAGAAAAAGGCCATCTTTACAGCGTAAATGAACTTTATCTTGCCCAATGTCACGCAGTGATTAATAAGAAATGTCCAGAGAGAGTGAATTACAGAAATGTAACTTCATGTTTCTGTGTATTCTTAGAATGATATCTGCCGTGTAAAGAAAGAGAATGAGAAGATGGCAGCAGAAAAGAGAGACCTGACCTTAAAAATGGATGAAGTGAACCTTGCAGATGACACAATGGAAAAAATCTTAAAGAAGCTATGCCTTAAGAAACAGGTTCTTACATTTAACCACATTTAATCATGGTTGTTATTAGCATGTACCATAATTGCATTAGGCCTGAGGAGAACTAAATCTGTCATTGTTTCTAAGCAAGATCCTGCACAGTCTGAGTTATCCATTCAGCAAAGTTTGGTCATTTAATGTAGAGCATGTGTAAAATTAATCACCTTGGGTAAAATGAATTTCTCAGCCCATTTCCCTGGCACAATGTCTCATTATGTCCACCTGCGTATTTATACTTTATACACTATGAAGTATTTCAACATGCAGTTTACTTAAGAAACCACTAGATTTGATTCACTGGATTTTCTACTGCTTGACACTCTTTCTCCTTTAGGAAAGCATAGTGGAGAACAATATCCTGCAGCTGGAGGTGAAGCGACTCAGGACCCTGTTGTATGACAAGGCTGACAGCGTCCTGTGTCTCGAGAAGAGGAAGCTGCAGCTACAGACAGCCATGAAGGAGCGACAAAGGGAGATCTGTGTGCTTCGGGAAATGCACAACAAGCAGATCAAAATCACTGAGCAGGGGATGCAAGGGCTTAGGTGGGGAATGAGTAGAAAAGCTGGTTAAAAAACCTAGAAAAACTAGTTTCTTGATTTTTGCATTGTAGCTCCAAGGCAAGTGTACAAGTCCAGCAGTCTAATGAGAGAGTGTGCATGATTATTTATGTCCGTGTTAGCTCTGCGATAGACTGGCAACCTGTTCAGAGTGTGGCCCGCCTCACACAAAGTCAGCTGGGATTGGCTCCAGCTCTCCTCATGACCCCTGATGGATAATGAACAGGGTTGAATAAATCATGAGACTAACTAGTTTGTTATATTGAGTAATGACATCACATGCTATCATAAATGCTATCTTAAAAGATTGTTTCTGATGGACATCCTTAGAAGATACCTTCAGTCATCCTTTAGTAACTCTCACCTTATGAAACACCTGTTTATTATGGCAATGAGGCAACAATTCAGCAGCAAGTTTATGTTTCGAATGCAGACTTAATATCTCTTTGCAGGGCCTACTTGCACGAGCAACTGTCCAAAGCTGACAAGATGAAGAAAAAGTTCGAGATCATCACAGCTTGCATGCCTACACCTGAGGTTGATGAAGACAAATCGCTGGCTTATTACATTATCAAGGTGAAATATTTAATTTCTAGATCCTAATAGATTTTGTACTGAAAATGTACTCTTATTCGTGATCTCTGACTTTTTCCAATCAATTTTATACTTACGTTCTACACACTTTTGGTAGCGCTCATGAAATATTATTAAGTGCTATTGAATTCTTATTTTTAACTGGCCAAAAACTATTTTAAAGCCCATTTTCCTATAATAGGTAACAATCACAGATTTATAGGTGAAATTTATTTCAGTAATTCAACTGAAAAGATGAAACTTATATATTATACACATTAAATTCAAATTAAAATTTTAGTACAACATGTTGTATTACACAAATGCTTATTACGACTGGCCTTCATTTGAAAAGGAATGAAAATTATCAGCATCATGGAATAAAAACAATCAATATCATACACTATAAACTATCAGTATCAAGAAGAAGAATAAAAATGTCAATAACTATTTGGTGGGAGATAAAAAACAAACAAAAAAAACACCAATAGTTGCCAAAAGTCACATATAAATATAAAATATAAATGTAGTGACAATAAACAATACGGTGTGTAAAGTGTCGTGTAAAGTGCAGTATGCACACAAAGATGCCCAGTGAGTGTGGTTGCAAGGTGTACAGGGAGTGCAATTTTCATGCAAAGTGAAATATTATAAGCCTTTATTTGTTTCAATTTTGATGATTATGGCTTACAGCCCTATGAAAACCCTAAATTCAACATCTAAGAACATTACATTGATTAAAAAAAAAGTACATTGATAGTAAAAAAAAAAAACGTTTTTTTTACTTCTTCTTGAAATTAAACATATTTTGATATTAACATCTAGGTGATGATTGTAACCTGACACCATCTTTGTCCTTAACTTTACTTCTGAGTACATTTATTTTAAACTTGAAGTCACAACCTCACCAAATACAAGTGCAAATCTTGAGTTTAAGTTAATATTTCTGCATGGGGGGAAAACGTAGTCCCCTTATGGGAAATAACAGATTAAGAAGATTGAAGATCTTGTATTTGATTTTTGTTTACATCTTGAAGGCAGCTCAGAAGAAGGAGGAGCTTCAGCATAAGATCAACATTCTGGACGCCAACATTTGCAAGGCAGAGAAAGAGAACAAAGCACTTGAAAATACCCTGCAGAAGCTCAATAATCATACCAGCACCTATCGCAAATCCTTCCTCAAGATCACAGAGTCCAGTACGAACATACGTTCCTGTTTTTTGTTGTTAGTTGGACATAGATATTAATCACTCGCGAGGTGCAGGCATGGATTCTATTTAAAATGTTTAGCTTTGGCTCAGCTGCATTTCAGTAATAAGTCTATTCAGAGTCTCAGTGTTTGCTTTATTGTAAACTTTATTAAATCCATTAACTGTGTAGGTCCTGAGTATCAAGAAAAATTGGAGTTAGAGGAAAAGAAAAGGGTGGCTGATGAGAAGCTAATGATCAAGAGACAACAAATCAGAGAGCTGCAGGAAAACATTGAGGTCAGTCTGAGCATCAGAGGATATTTTTACATGATCTCCTATTGTGTATCATACTTTTTATCCTTTTATAAGGTTTGTGCATTCTTCAATGACTAACCTCCTGAAAGTAACATGAAACAAATGAATCATTATATACCTACCAACTGATCAGGAAGGATAGTAAAATGAAAATTAATGGCACCTGTTTATGACTGTTTATGAAGAATGCAAATTATTCATAACAGTAGAGCCATATTAAATCTTTGGTTTGTGCCTTCATGTACTGATTGGTAGATATTTGAATTTAATTTCAGTGAGTCATTCATTGGTAGAGATTCAGAATGACACAAATGACCATAATTACTAGAAAATAAGCACACCCCAAAATTATGTCTGCTTAAAACAAAAATGAATTCACTCATTTGCTGAACTGTTTATCCTACTAGGGTCATGGAGACACATTGGTTCAGGTGTACCCAATCACACAACCATTCACACGCTCACTTACACCTAGGGTCAATTTGGAACAGCCAGTTAGCCTAATGTGCATGTCTTTGGACTGTGGGAGGAAACTGGAGTACCCGGAGGAAACCCACACAAGCACGGGAAAAACATGCAAACTCCACACAGAAACTCCCGATCCTGGGAGTAAAACCCATGACCTTCTTGCTGTGAGGTGGACGAGCTAACCACTACACCATTGTCACCAATTCTAGGACAAAGTTTAGGAAAGGTACAGTGTCAATCAAGATTTGGCTATTAAGAGTAATCCCGAACTTTGAGTATCTCAGTGAGATTCCTGAAACCCATGATTTAATTTATTATTATTAATAATTATTATTAATTACAAAATTAAACAAATAATAATTATTATTATTATAGGTGAATGAATGACTGAATGAATAAATTAATGAATGTCCTGGACTTATTTCAATGTTGAAAAATTAACAGGGATGATGAATATGTTTAAAAGAGAAGAAAAAAAATGGCCCCCAGAGGAAGCAAGATAACGCCCGTTTTAAACACAGTAATGTATTACTACTGTACTATTGTCTGGAAACCATTTTCATTTAAATCTGAGCAATATTTGTTCAAGTTATTGTCTGGAAACATTGAGTGTCCACGTCGCCCACCCAATCGCACGTAGAATGTGATAACATAATATCTTCCGTTTTTCTAATAGGCATATAAAAAGGCAGCTTTATCACCCAGATAATGTTGTCGTCATTGAGGCTTGACATTTTAAATTTACTCTTTGCTTTTTTTTTTCCAGGTCACTGAAGACTTGTTGAACAATTTGCAGCACGAACAACTTGCACAAGCAGAAAGGAATGAAGATTTCAAAGCACGCATTGTCTCCATGAAAAAAGAGCTCATTTCACAGCAAGAAAAATTGGAAAGGGCTTCTAAACAGGTTCAAACTTCATATTACCATCAAATCAGTGACTCTGTTCCGCAAATACCAACTCTGAAATTAACAGAATATAAAGATTAAAGTTACTTGGCATTATTAATTCCACTACAGTGTTCCAAGTTGATTAGAGAGATCCGGTGTTCCAGAAACACCAAAAGAGAAATCTTTGAGGAGCGCGACATTAAGCTAAAAGAACTGAAGGAGCGCCAAAGGGTGGACAATAAGATGCTTCTGGAGGTCATGGAGCACCATCCTGACCTCAAGCCAGTACTGCAGATGTACTTCATGCAGGTAAAGTCCTAAACAGAGCTAAGATGGATGAACAATGTTTGGTGGAATGGAAATTGACTTGATGTGTTGTGGTGTAGGCAGGTGTTGCTCTTCCTTCTCCTGCCTCAGTCCCATCGAGTAGAACTTCAAGGATTGGCTCTGTACAGAGTTCTATTTCTTACAGGTAAACAAGTGCAACACACGAGCAGATTAGCACATCACAGTTTTATATGCATGTGCTTGGCTTAATATGTTTTCATATAAAAATCTATTTTAAAAATGTCATCATAAAAAGTACATACCATTATATTTCCACACATCAGACTGATGTATTCAATATGCTTCTTGAACAGATCCTCCAACTCTTCATGATCATCATCATCAGAAAGCAGCGTTGTTAGAGGCTCAGATGTTCACTTCAGAACATTGTAAAAATGACTATAAACTATATCTTCATCAAACCATCAGTTTCTCCAAACTGGCACAGTTTATGAAAGTACATTCCTGAAAAGTTAAAGTGTAGACATATGGGACATGTTGCATTTGATTAATAATTCATTTTCTGGAATAATAATGCTGATAATTTGCATATAGTTAATTATGGCATGTCACCTGTAATGTGCAGATGACAATTTGGTAATGTTCATTAGAACACTGGTCTCCAATTCCATCTATCCACCTGTCTCTTTCACAATGTCCTGCCAGTGTGACACATGACCTACACACTGATGATGTCACAAGGTCGTTCTTTAGTAATTGTAATTTAAAATGTATTTAAAACCCTGCTTACAATCTACTGATAAGAATAACAATCTGTATCATAGTATATTTAATTTTACATTTGTAATTCCCACAATCAAAAATGTATTGTTGATAAAGCAGTAAGCTGTTTAATTAAATTATTTTCTTTAAAAAATTCAAAACAGATTTGTCTATTGATTGGAGGAACTGAGAATAATATAGTTCACACATTTGCCGAACTGATTAATTCTTCTAGGGTCACAGGGAGTTTGGAGCCTATCTCAGCTGGTGGGGTACAGCTTGAACAGCTCGCCAGACCATCAAAGAGGCAACACACACACACTCCCTCACACACAACCATTCACACTCACACCTAAGGGCTATGCTGGTCTAGAAAGCCATCCAGAGCTGCTCATTTGGTTTGGGATCTGCCAGGAACCCATGCAGGAGGTGGCACTGATGGAAAAATCCATCTGGGAAAATGTTCATGCCATCATCATCCATGAAAACCACAGAGAGGATCCGTTCCTCCCCATCAGGGTCCATGATCGGAGAAACACAAACAAGCTGGCAGGAAAACAATCAACAAACCATCAGCAAGACGGCTGCCTCCAGATTTGCTATATAGAGGAGAGTAAACTCTTTTTAGTCTTTAAAGAGTTGATAGGGTAAGTTTCATGCCTTCCAACAAACACAGAGCCAGCCCATGGTTTTTGAATGTTTATGCACCCCTGCATAATGCTCTGCAAGTGGGATGTCCCAGGCAGGTAATGCCCCTTTCTGTAGTATTATCACAGTGCCTAGGTCAATCAGTAGGTGAGGATGGGTGAGATAGAACATCCTTGTTTCGCCAGAAGACATCAAGGGAAGAAAACCAAAGCAAAGCAGCGGAAAATCCTTTGCCTGCAGACCCAAGAACAACATGGGGGACAGCTCAAAACCAAGGTCATGTCACTCAAGGAAAATTCTATTGCACTTGAGGAGAGAGGATGTCACAAAATGTGTTGGTGATGTCACAAATTGTGTAGATGGTGGATGATGTCACAGAGGTATAGGTCAATCATGTGTGATGATGATAGTGCTTATTTTAAAAGAAACAGCCGGTGGCTGGTGTTATGAGTAGGTTTACTTGCTTTAGTAAGATTTGGGATTGTGAGTAAAGCCATGAAAATCGAGGAAGTGAAAAGCACAACGAAGACACAGCGCATTGCGTCTCACAGCCATGTAAAAGGCCTCGGGCTAGATGAAGCTGGCAGTGCTAAACACACTGCATCCGGCCTTGTGGGTCAGGAAACTGCCAGAGAGGTAGCTTCTCCTTTTTTATGTGTGTTAGCATCATCGGTTAAGTACTGCAGTCATTTTATCAAGGAGGGGTATGGGTTAAGCAGGTTGATGAGGGGATCAACTGGTGGGCACAGAGATTACTTTTTTCTTTCTGTTATGAAGATGATTGTCAGGGAGATGATCATCACCTAGTGATTGATACACACTGTGTAATGTCACCATGCGACATCTCACCTGCTGAGCTTTACTGCTTTTAGTTTAAATTTGCTTGAAGAATCAATCTGTACTGTAGTGTTAAGAAACAGAAACAGAATACACTTATTAATCAACTCCTGGTCCTTGATATAAAGACAGTTGGGCAAAGTTTATCTCCAATAACTGGAATTCTTTTCTTCTTCAGGCCTGTGGCATCATTGTAGAGATGATTCGCTTGAAAAAGATGGCTGGTCGTGCTGTTTTACTGGCAGGTCCACCTGGATCTGGAAAGGTGTGTTACTTTTCTCCTTTTTCACATTACATCAGTATACAGAATCACGAGAAGGACTTGATGGCGTTGTGTTGTGAATATAATTGTAAGAATTACATGTGTGTAAACAATGCATTTTATGTGAAACAGACTGCTTTAGCATTGGCCATGGCACAGGAGCTGGGGAATAAGGTGCCATTCTGTTCAATGGTGGGCAGTGAAGTGTATTCATCAGAGATTAAGAAGACAGAGGTACTGATGGAGAACTTCAGGAGAGCTATCGGTCAGTTTACACATCCATACACTAACATAGATTTCATAATACCGTACACCCAACTGACCACATACTAGACTTTTCGTCTCTTAGTCTGTGTGCTGGAAAAAACATGAGACAGATGGAACAACCCCTGCTGAATAAAACTGGAATGTGTTTGTTGATATTAGGGATTCACTAGTTTATCAGCTGTCCATATTTTGGTTGAATGTTCTCTTAGTGGTTTCTAACAGTGAATAAGATGATGTTCGCCAATGGCAGTGAAAAATGGTCTGACTCAGACAACAGTAGCCCACACAGATGCATATTCAGAGATGATCCAATAAGTGGTAGTGATATATTCATAACAGCAATTTGCTGGACTTGTCTATGGACTGATGTCAGAGAGTAATGGGTGTAGTGTGTATGTGAGGTTTGTTTTTAAATAAAAAAAAAAAGATGTGTGAGGGAATATTTCACTATCTCAGAGAAAGAGCAGGGATATGTATTTTGTAAGATTTGTTCTGAGGATATTTCAAGAGGAGATTTTAGAATCTGTGCTGCTGGAGTTAAGCCTTTTATTTAAATACGTTATAAACAAATAAATACCATTTCAATGTCGACAGGGTGAAATTGTCTGAGACAATTTTAATATGACAACATGCTGAAGCCCACAGCACTGTACAGTAATTTTTTATAATAAAATAAATGTTTTAAAAAATTGTACAGGCATAAAAAGTAGGACTATGTAACTAGAAAACTAAATTTGAAAAAACCCATTGGTAACGGCCTGAAATTCCACAGACACTGTGTCTCTAATTTGGGCCATTTAATAGAAAAGAGAATGGATATAAAATGCATTCATTTTCCAAAACGCTTTATCATTTATTATGGTTGCCGTGAGAGTGGAGCCACTTTGGGTGAAGGCGGGGTACATACTGTGCAGCTTGCCAGACTATCACAGAGTTTTAAACTAGATATAATGCAGCAATTATTTTGATAATACAGTGAACCTGACTTTACAGAAATATATGAAGGTCTCAGCACCACACCTGTCCTGTACTACAAAAAGAGGTAGTATGACATTCTGACATTACATTTATCTCCCCATATCCTGAAAATCACTCTACAGTGGACAATTGCCACAACTGGACAATTGGTTTAGTCACAAAGTTTTTACTCAGTTTGGCACTGAGCCCTTCATATAGTGTTATGGTTATCATCCAGGTCTGAGATTATCACAGAAATTTGCACTTTATTTTGATTTTTGATTATCCACCTGAACACCTACACCCACACACACAATTAAAACAATGGCAAGCATATGAGAATATGTGCGAACCCACAGTGCTAACCTGGTGCAGTTATTTATACTGGAATGTAAATTTTTTGAATGTTAATGTTTTTTTTTAAAAAATATGGATGAATGAAATCGATTGACTTTTGGATTCATTTTCATTTTCTGAACTGCTTAATACTAATTAGGGTCATGTGGAGGCTGCCACCCATCTCAGCTGACTCTGGGTGAGGGCAGAGTACACCCTGGACAACTCACCAGGCCATCGCAGGGTGTTTTTTGTATTCTTCATTTCAAATGTATGTTTTGCAGAATCTAAAACATTCTGTGCCTCATTCTATTATACTGTTACAGTTTCTGGGATTTTGTTTTTTTAAAAAAATCTAACTTTAAGTTCAGTGGTTAGCATGTCCACCTCACAGAAAGAAGGTCCTGGGTTCAAGTCCTGGGCTTGCGTGGGGTTCCTCCAGGTACTCCAGTTTCCTCCCACAGTCAAAAGTTTATGCACATCAGGCTGATTGACTGTTCCAAATTGCCCTTTGGTGTAATTGTGAGTGTGAATGGACTGTTGAGTTGTTCAGGGTGTACCCCACCTTCACCCTGTGTTGTCTGAAATAAGTTCCAGCCTGTATAATTTGCCTAAAAGTTTTCCTTTAAGCACAAACAATATTCTAATACATGTGAATCTGAACTCACTATTATGTTTTCCCTTTTTAAGTCATAACATAACTAGTACTTAGAAACCCAGATGTAGGAACAAAAAAGTTAAATCTGAATTTTAACAATTTTACTTTGACATAAAATACAATAAATTACTGCCTGCAATAGTAACTTCAGAGGGATAATTTTACTAGTATTGTATTGTGTGTCTTATCACCTGTTTGTGTATACCAGAGATAAAATTAGTTTTATGTGAATGAATGTAGGACTCCGAATTAAGGAGACTAAGGAAGTGTATGAAGGTGAGGTGACAGAGCTGACACCATGTGAGACAGTGAATCCAGTGGGTGACTCCTACAAAACTGTTAGTCATGTCATCATCGGCCTGAAGACAGCAAAGGGCAGCAAACAGCTGAAGGTAAAAATAAATAAATTAAAATGTAGATATAAATAAATCATAAGGAAAAGGAAGACAGTGGTCTGATATATGTCCAGTTTTTATGAAAAATGTTCTGTTTTTGTGTCGCAGCTTGATCCCAGTATTTATGAGAGCCTGCAGAAGGAACGAGTGGAGGTCGGTGATGTCATCTACATTGAAGCTAATAGTGGAGCAGTAAAGGTAAGGACATCACACAGGCTGCTAGTGGTTCTGCTCAGCACTCACTGGTTTAGGGTTTTGATGTGTTATAGACAGCACAGGTTATTTAGATATCTAAAAAGAGAGACTCTTCTGTCTCATACTGTTGATGTGCACACCAGCACACACTGGGGGTAGGAACCTACAGATCTTTACCCCATCTGTTTGGAGCTGTAATCAGTCATTCTGTAATCACACTGTGCTGTGATGGTCTGCAGAGACAAGGGCGCTGTGACACCTTTGCAACAGAGTT
>JBCNYG010000006.1:15453426-15465454 GCA_039654305.1 Porochilus rendahli | reverse complement strand
GGAGTGGCTAGAGATTTCTGTGTAAACACATTTGTCTCTCTCTGCAGGGAGGATTTGTGTGCGTGTGGGTGTGTGTGTGTGTGTGTGTGTGTGTGTGTTCCCTGATTTTGAGATCCTTTGCTACTTTATATGGAGTGGAAACACCAGTAAACCCAAGGCATGCACACAGACGAATTTTACATCCCAGCAAACAGGCAGTACTGTTCTTTTTCTTCACATGCACGTAGAGCCTCTGGTACTCTATTGACAGGTTCATCACTCCACTCACCACATTCCTCCATCACCTCAAAGGTCTTACTCTTAATCCCAGTTCCAGATGCCAGTTTATCTCTTGCTTGAATCAACTCCTCATCCCGCACCTCTGGCCTCTTTATCTTGCCCTCCTCTCCATCCTCCTGTAACTATAAGGGGGGGGCAAAAATTGAGAAATGCTCCAGATTTACGCTTGACGATGGTCAGTCAGTATTACTAATAAGCTTCCTTGGTTTTCACATACCTGAGACATGTTCAGAATCTTTCAACTGCTGCTCGAATCCAAATGTCTACTAGAGCCTTGCAGCTTTGGTTGGAGTCCACCCTTAAGCTTGATGTTTCCTTCCTTTCTTTAAATGCACACAAACCCCAGAGGACAGAAATTGTTTTGGCTAAAGCATGAGTCAGTCTGTTACTTCTCCCCTCCTCTCTTCAGTTCACATGGTAAGGTTTATGATGGCTTTTCATTCTAACTGGTTTAGTCCACTGTAAATACTTACTTGTTCTTCTAGTTGGTGTATTCTGAAGCGCTGTTGCTGGATCGCTCTCTCTCTCTCTCTCTTTCTCTCTCTCTCTCTCTCTCTATGTGTGTGTGTGTTTAGTTATATTTTAGTTTATTGCATGTTTTTCATTTGTATGATCTTGTGAGGTCAGTGAATGCATTCCCTTCCTCATTCCATTGAAATGAAGTGCTGTATGTTTACACTTACAAGGCTGGAGATCTTATTCTCTCATCCTCATCTGCTTCTCATCACTGCCATTAGTGTATGAGATCAAACCATTAGATCACAAGTCTGAATGCAAAAACATGCTATAAAATGAGGTTACAACAGATCAAAACATATTGGGCAATTTTACTGGTTGTTGTTTTAAAAAAACATTTTCCTCCAATTAATAAATATTGTATGGTGCAGTTCATGTCTTCATTAAAGGTGCATTAAGTAATTCTGACATGTTCATAAACGTGTAATAATCATTCAAGGATTCCTTTCAGGTTTCCACTGTCACTTCTTTGATCCAAATATTCTCTCGGGTCCCACCCTCAACAGCTTCTCAGCACAGCCCCTTTTTCTTTAAAGGCACATATCATTTTAACACATGATGTATAGTTGGTTAGGACTAAGGTGACAGTTTATCAATGTATGTTATAATTATAAATATGGTATTGTGATACGATTTACATTTACAGCATTTACAGCAGAGCGGCTTACAGAAGTGCTTTAAAGTCATTATCAGTGAATACATTCTTACACTGGTTTACTAGGACATGCTTGACTGGACAGCTTGATATACTCTATTAGTCTTGCAAGGGAAATTATTACCTGTGAATTTAACCCATCCAAAGTGAGCGTCACTGAATGACCACAAACATCGGCAGTGCTGAGGTATTTTCCGGAATGAAAGTCAAAGGCATATTTGAAAACTCACCCTGCAAATCCTTGAACACTTTTGTACCCCGTTATTGGTGTAAAATTGATAAATGAGTAATTACATTCTGTTTTGGCAAAAGGATACCTAATTCAGGTTCAAAAACCTGTGCAGGACAAGCCTTGAACAAAATCGGACAATTATTGACAATCTGACAGCTAGGAAAACATCTATTTTCAGGTCATTTTTGTTACAACGAGCTAAAATCATAAACTATATATGTATATATATATATGCATATATAGGGCAGTGGTGGCCATGTGGTAGGGTACTGGATTACTGATCCCAAGGTCCAAGCCCCACTGTCGCCAGGTTGTCACTGCTGTCCCCATGCTGTCTCACTGTTTGTGCTGAGAGGCATTTAAAAGAACCACTGATGACTTTCGAAAAGAGTAGGCTGCATTGCCGTCAGAGTGTTTCGGCCTTGCGATGTACTCTGCCCTTGCACAGAGTTGGCTGAGATGGGCGCCAGCCTCCCCGTGACCCTAGAAAATTAATGAATAGAGGCATGTGTGTGTGTATATATATTTATATATACACATACACAAACACGCCTACATATATGTTTATATATATATATACATACGCATATATACACATACACACATACTGCATTACGTTCTAAAGATTCTCTGAAATTTTCAGGAGGAAACTAGGAGGAGTTGCAGATTAGCGATGGCAAGCCCCCTGTGGAGTAAGTACAATATGCATGTGCATATTGCAGAAATGGATTAAATACAAAAACAACAAATCAATAACACTCTGCATGTTGAATATTTATTGAATGTAAACACAAAATTGTTGTAAAACACTACATTTTATAGCTTCACATCATAAAGACTGCTTTTCAAATATATACTGATTTAATTGTTTTGGATTTGATTGTTTTCATTATATCCATAATGAAACAATAGACAAGTTTTTTTAAACACGGCAACCAACCTGAAATAAAGAATTATAATGTGGATGTTTGTGGATTATCTGCAGTTCTAGTTCTGGAAGATGCCCATGGGTATCAAAGGCAATACATTGTCCAACACTAAATTGAGAGGTCCCTCTGTCCAGTTGATAATCAAAGGTCATGTGCGTTTTTTGCTGTATGTAGGTAGTAGTTGAGTTCTGATAAAGTGAACAAGTCTTGTTTCTGTAAGAAACGCTACAATGACCACAACCAGTAAACAAACTGCTCCAATGGAGATATGTGCCAGCCTCAGCAACCAGCCCCTCTCACAGCACAGCATATGCTGAAAGACACAAAAAAAAAGTTTATATATCGATCTTGTTAAAGTGCTTGACAAAGAATATTATTTATTTCTTGTTAGCTTTACCTCCGAGAAGGCTGTCAGGATGGAACTAATTGTGAGGGTAATTATGAGTGCGGGATGTGGTCGGAGCCCTGACAGAGGGGTGTGGTCACTGAGTTGAAAGTAGTGGTGTATGTAACGAAGGCTATGGATAATTCGCAAAGCCATGTTGCAACAGTTTGCTAAGATGAAGCCGACACCCCCAAACAGCCAAGTCAGCCAATAAGAAAGCAACAGGAAGGAAGCAGATAGTCCCAGCATAACAAAGTTATACCTATAAAACAAAGAGCACTTTGTTTCAAAACATAATTGGCCAAATACATTTTTTATCTAAGAAAATTCTCTCATTGAATTATTTGCCAAAACACTTAATCCTATAAGTAGGGTTACAGGGAGGCTTTCATTCACACTCACACCTACGGCCAATTTGGAACAGACAATCAGCCTAATGTGCATGTCTTTGTTACAGTGGGTGGAATTCAGAGTACTTGGAGGAAACCGATGCAAACACAGGTAGAACATGCAAACTCCATACAGAAATGCCTTAGCCTGGGAATTGACCCAGGACCACCCATAATATAAAAAATATGACAAACTATTCCTATTTTGAATGTAGTACAGGACACTCACATCAAAATATGTAACACAGATGTAAGCATGTAAGCAATATCATAAAAATCAGTGAGTGTGAATACATACTAACCTGTCTACCTCCTCCTTACTCATGGCAGCAAAAACAAAACACTCTGTTACACCATTAATGGCTAAAAGCAGTACATAAAAACTGTAACAGCGTAAAAGAGAGGGACCTGAAAAACACACACACACACACACACAAGTAAAATGCATATCAATGGCTATCTAAACTGTTCATTGAATGAATAAATGTTCTAATATGCTACCAAAATTAATTTATTAGCATTCATGCATCAAGGCTTCACCTGAACCACTGCTTAAAAGATCCCCTCCGTACATATCGAGGGCCAGGTGAGAGTAGGAATAGCCAAATGCAGTGATGATCAGACCGACCAGAAGAACCAGCTTCAGCAGACATTCCAGTACATTAGCTGCAATAACGACTTCCTCCTGCAGAGCAGACAATATTCATCAGCCATCCAAGCTCTTGTGTGAGTGGTTGCTGGGCTAAGGGTAGCTGCGTGATCAGAAATACTGACTTGTTTCTGATGCCGTGCGTCACGTCCACGCTCCAACACCTGGGCGAAGAATACATAAAAACTCTCCTCAATAGGCAGGAAGAGAAAACGAGCCACCATTGAGCCAAGATTATTGACTATATCATACACCCCTAAATTAGAAACCACAAGGATAAAAGGAGATTAGTTGAACACTATACAGCTGGGGTCAGAAGTTTACATACACTTAACATGGACATGAATGCCAATGCAATGTTGACTTTTCAATGATTCCTTTTTCTGGGGAAATAATTATTGTACAACCAACATCTTTATTACAGTAAAAAAATTAAAATAACACATGACTAATATGATATCTACAGGGTCAAAAATATAAACACACCCACTTTGATTTTTAATTCAATGCTCAAAGTTCGCAAATTGCTTTGAACTTGCCAAGGCCTTTTCACTTCCTTTTGGTAATGATGATTGACCACAGCTAATAATTCCTCTGTGCCAACATTAAATGGGTTTGTTTGAGCCCTTCATTTCACTAGACTCACTAACATAAGTCCAAGAACTCAGATAATAGATTTACACAAGTCAGGTCTGTCTCTTGGAACAACTTCTAAACAACTGCAGATTACAAGATCATCAGTTCAAACAACTGTACATAAATAATTGGGAGGTGTAGCCTTTGCAAGGTCTGAAAGAAGACCTAAATGGATCTCACCTGGGAGGAAACTGGTTGAATGGTTGGGAATAACCCAAGAACCACCAAAGCACAAGTCTGTGTTGAACTTCAAAGTGTTGGAACACCAGTGTCAGGGTCTAAAGTAATGATAACTTTCAATATTATGGACTTAGAGGCGGGCAGCACAGTGGCAGACATCCGCTTCACAAAAAGAAGGCCCTGGTTCGAATCCTGGCCTTGCGTTTCCTAAGGGTACTCCGGTTTCATACAAAGATGTGCATGTTAGGCTAACTGCCTGTTCCAAATTTACCTTAGCTGTGATTGTGAAAGGTTGTGTGCATGTTGCCCTGCAATGGTCTAGCAAGCTGTTCAGGGTGTACCCCCCCTTAGCTAAGCCTATCTCAGCTCAGTTGGCTGAGATAGGCTCCAGCCTCCCCATGACCCTACTAGTGGTTTAGCAAATGAGTGAGTAAACAAGTGGACTTACAGGCTGCCATCCAGGAAAGAGGTCCCTTCCCCGAAATCAAAATAGTCATACTTACGACCTAATGATTACAGCTGACCACAGAAAAAAACTTACGAAGCAAAGTTTGGCCACAGTAACCACAGGAACGTTTGAAGGAGTAAACGAGAGACATTTAACCCCGAAAAAACTGTACTAGCTTCACAAGCATGGTAGTGGTAGCATCTTGAGCTGATCTGCATTGGAACTAATGCAATAAATGGATGGAATAATTATGATCATCTACTTAAGGATTCTTAAGCACAACCCCAAACCAGGAACATATAAAAAGCTGAACATATTTGGATGTTTCAACAGGACACTGAGCCCAAACACACATCGGAGCTAGTTGTGGAAAGGATAAAAAGAAGGTGATTATTAAGATTTCAGAATGGCCTTCCTGAAGCCCCTACCTCATTACCCATAAAAAGATTAGGAGAGTTTAAAGAAACTATTAAAAGCCTCATATTGCCATTGCACTCACGTCAGTGTAGTCTATGTAAGCTTCTGACTGCAACTGTATACAGGTTGTGCATTTTTATTCATGTACTGAATAATGTACTCACCCTGCTCTCCAAAATTAAGTACATTCAGAAACGTCATCACATAACGCTCGCCTGCAAAACGAATGTGATCAGAACATATTAAGAATGACACGTAGGTCAGAAAATGTGTGTGTTTCATACCTTCTGTGAGAATCTGCTTGAGGAATGATTGTTTGAAGAAACTCCAAGTTAGTGTGGCAAGTTTCCAGTTTATCAGTGGCTATAAACACACACACGATTTGCAAGGAAAATAAGGCTTATTACTGATTATATGAAGAAAAAAACCTACCCTATATTTAAAAATAGGTCAGCCTTATTTAAGAAGTCAGAAAATAACTGGTACCTGTCTGATGATTCTGGTTGGCAGCAGCTCTGAGATGTGGTGGAGAGGAAAACATTTGCTCTCTGCCTCCTCAGACCCCAGGAAATGCATGAAGTAGACAATGTAACAAAGACACAAGAACCCTGCATACACACACTTAAACACAAATGCACAAACATTTACACAGGTTACGCACAATCACTCCACACACACACACACACACACACACACACACACACACACACACACACATACACACACACACCTACCTAGAAAACAAAGAATATATAGAGCCCCCACTGAGAAGCAGAGACCACCAATACCACGGTGACAAGACACTTAGCAATTATTGCTAAACTTTCTGCAATCACCTGTTCAAAAAAAACCCACAATTTAATCTTTGTTTAGATGGATGCCATTTATTAGTGTGTTAAATTTACATACACAATAAACTATTTAAATGATTTTGTGTCTTGTTTACCTTTAAGCGAACAAGCATATGAGCTTGAGCAAGAACCCAGAGAGGTTCAGCGAGCAACTCCGTCAGCGCAGCCATGCAGAAGATTCCCACCGCAGGTCCATAATGTGGGACAGTCTGTGGGTCAGGAGTTTGGAGTAGCCACAGCCACACACACACCAGTAGTACACTCCACACACAGCCGAGTGGCAACCTGCAAAGAAATTAGAGTGGAAGGGTCAGATTTTTGCTAAACCAAAAACTATAAAACATCATTAAACAAACCAATCAATTGATAAATCTGTTCATGTTTTGATTAAGGCAGCATGCTGGTGTAGTTGATAGAGTTGCTGCCTCACAGTTCCAGGATCTGCACTTGAAGCCTGACATCACCGTACTGTTCCCCTGCACTTTTTCTCCCTGTAGGTTTCCTCACATTGCCAAAATAAAAGGTTTAGTAGGTGGATTGGTTACGCTGATCCAGGTGTGTCCAATCTGTTCCTCAAAGGCTGGATGTGGGTGCAGGTCTTCATTTCAACCAAGTTGGAGCCACACCTTCCACCTGTTAAAAACTAAAGGTCAACTGATTTAAACAGGTGGAAGGTGCGGCTCTTGCATGATTGGAATGAAAACTGCACTAAAATGCTGAACTGGTCTTTCCGCTGCTCACTATTCTTCCCATATGTACTTTGAATGTACCTCCATCCTGACCAGGATAAAGAGCTTACTGAATATGAATAACTTTTAATAGACCAATAAGACATGACAGTCTGCTTACGTAAGCCATAGCAGGTTGATAACCTGTCTCCAATTACGCCCCGACCCTTCTCCGCTTAGACACGCCCTCCTGAACGCCTCTCTGGACAGGAAAACCAGTGTAGAGTACAGCAGCGTCAGCCTGCAACATAAACACTGCTGTGAAACTCACAAATGTACACACCCTGCACAAAAGAGAAGGAACAAGTCGTCTAAAATATGAACATACCGGACGTTTACTACGCCTATTAACTCCTTGGACACGAACCGCAGAGTGAAAGCGTTTAGGAAGAAAGTAAGCACCCGGAACACAACCTAAACAAAACATGAACCCACAGGCATCATTCACATCAACTCAAGTCTCCCAGCATGCACTGGTGCATCTACAGATGTTTTCCATCAAATCAGGACTAAGGCCTACCTGAAGCAAGACGTTGTACGACGCAAGAGTTGATGCACTCTTAAGGGCGTCTTCAGAGCCCATGATCCAGTTCACCTCTCTCAGGTAAAGAGCCTAGAAACTAACCAGGTAAACAGCTCGTGACGTCACTGACAATAATAAGAAAACTCTTTCCTCAACAGAATTATTTCCACACATTACGACTTGCGCTGTTAAACCAGTATCGACCCTCTGAACGCACACAGAGCACTCGGAATTCAGGACACATGCTGGCAAAACCAGTTAGTGGTTACTTGGCAAAATAAGCTTCGCTTCCTGGTGTTGGAAATAATTCCATAATAAAAGTCATGAGCTCTCCTTACCTATTGTCAGACACGAAATGTGGGCTCAGTAGGATACTTTTATTTTGACGTGTCATGCGAACAACTTAAACAATCGTATAGTTTGCAGTCGAGAAACATGGCTGAGTTACAAGCCGTTTACAAACATATACGTAATGAATTACAGTAGTGAAAAAAGGTGTAGGAGTGCTGCTCTGCAAGGTAGGTAGTCAAGAGGGGTGAGAGGAGTCGCTAGTTTTTACAGTTTGGGTAAGTTATATGAACATGCAGTGGTAGTGGTTTGTTTGCTTGCTTTCTTTTTGCTGTAATTTTTCATTTGTTTCTTAATTCATGTCTTCAGTAACTGCTTTATCCTGGTGAGTGAGGTGGTGGATCCAGAGCTGTAATTTTATCCTCTGCGGTACTGTGGCAGGTGAGTCCCACAGAGTCCTGGGTTCTCGCCCTGGGATGGGCATTTCTGTATGGAGTTTGCATGCTTTCCTTGTAGTACAGGAAATAATTGCAAATATAGCAAAAACCATTCAAATAGTAATACAAGCATTAAATGTGCTCTTCAAATCCCACTCTTTCCAAGAAACCCAGATGTCTGCCCCAAATTGGGTTTTTCCTTTATAACTCTAAATACATTGATTTTAAGCCCCATACATGTATCAAGGTCGAATATAAATTTGAGTATTGTGGACGTTGTGATACCACATACATGTCTGTATCTCTTATGGTTTTTGAGATACACCACTCCAGTACTCCTACAGACTTTGAAAGAAACAAATATTGGACCATTCATTGTTAAGTGAATTGAGTTTTTTACAAATTGAGTATTTACCCTCCCCCAGTGGGGGGATTGTAACCTGGAGATTCTGGAGAAGTTTGTCATCCTAATGTATGACAGATCCAGCACTGCTGCTACCATGGATGAGGCCCAGGCTTGACATGTTCGCCATATAACAATTCTATATAATAATATAAAAAAGTTATATATAAGCCAAAACAAATATAATCCTTAAACATATTTTTTGTGTGTTTTTGCTTGTTTCTGTGTAGTATACATTAAAATGATTTGGTGCTTCAGACAATGTCGCTGAATAGTAATACTCAGTTCAGTGACATTCACTGAGCCTGAGGTGAGCAATTGTAAATAGCAGATGACAAGCACGGAAAATACATGCTAATACAAAGTATATTAACATCGTAAATACTATCACTGTGTGTGCACTTACTCCATACAAAGTATATTTTGGGTTATGATTATGAAAGTGTTTTTTTGTTTGTTTGTTTGTTTTTTTTTTTTTGCTCCACTCCTAACTCATATGTTGCTTTGTCTTTTAGCTTATTTGTGTCTTTAGCCAGGTTTTATGAAGGTAAATGAAAAATGGTGGTCTCAGCAGATATTTTCATCTCATCAGCCAAAAGGTTTCTCGGTTGTGGGAAGAAGAGACAAATTCCTCATTCATCATGTATTGACTTAGCTGTGCACGTCCTTGCTGTCGATCTGGGCCTTAAACCGGCTGTTCTGTATGACTTTAACGGTGCGTGTGCTGAACAGATCCAGCGGTATATCAGCTCACTGCAGGAGGCTGGAGTAGTGACCACAACACTCCGAATATTCTCCATCAGTGGAAGTTGTCTAGTTGTGAACTCGCATGCGATGAAGCAACATTTGAGTGAACTGCTTCAGAAAAAGAGTCTCCTTACTGTTGACGTGTGTCAGTGGAAGGAGCAGCCATCTCTTATTGCCATGGGTCATAGCAGCAAGCGTATGGTTGAAGACATGCTGGACCTTTTGTCTGATGAAGTGGACCGACATCTGTTAGTCACAGTGGGAGAGGAACTGTATAAGCAGTGGAACTTGTGCACACTTTTCGGGATCCTCTTGGGCTATCCTGCTTCATACTGGTTTGATCAAGAGCAGAGTTTTGAGAACTGTCTGAGTATGACCCCGCTGGTAGTCAATAAGGTTTGGGTTTCCTGGCCAATATGTGATACAAAGCACAGAAGTTGTCTTTACTCATTCAGTGTCCCTGAAGTGTTGTGGGCAGAAGTTGATACCTATATTAAAAACTGGATGGAGCTTTTGAGAAGACAATTTTGCAGACAGACAGTTTTAACTGAACTCAGTATATCAAAGGAAACAGTCATTTTGCCGACTGTAGCCCTGTGAGTTCTGTATGTGCGTATGGCTGAGGGGTATTGCCGTTGCCTTTGGCGTCTGTCTGTCCATCGGCGTAGCACTACAACCTCTAATAAATTTGACCAATTTTTCTGAAATTTGGATACCAGCTGCATCTTTGCAGCCTCCAGACACCTATTTAAAATAACAATATGTTAAATATTACAGTAATTTTAACACTTTATTTAATTACTATTAAAAATCACATTTGCACTGTGTGATTCCAATAGCAAGACTGTAACAAGTGTACAGCATTAGCAGTGTGTACTCACTTTGTGCTCTTGTCATGTTTGCATTGTTTCATCCAGATGTATACAGATTGTATATGTATTTGTATTAGTTTCAGTCACAAGATTAAACATGTAATATGGATACACCATCGGCTGAGAGGTTTCATGTGGTCACATGTTTTTTTGTTTTTTTTTCCCGCATGTGGCAGTAAGGTGCCTTTTTCTGTGTACTTGTTTGCCATGGCCCTAATAACAGAAATGTTTGGGGCAGACTGCCAGGCCACGTGTGCTCTTAATAAGGGATGATAACAACCTTGAAAGAAAGAGGAGGAAATGGGCTTTTTTTTTTCTCAAATAATACAAAAATATATTTTACAATTAAATGAAATACACAATTACACAAATTAACTTAAAATGTTTTAAGAAAATTATATCTAATGAAATAAAATGTCCAAATTAATAATTTTCCAGAATCATTATTTATTTTCCTCTACTAAAAGTAACTTGTGAATAAATGTGCAAATACATTTACAAAGCAGCTTCATCTACAACTTTGTTAAAGCATAGGCTGCCTTAATACACTATACGATCTCATTTTAATACTATTCATATTTTAATAGTATTTATGAAACACAAACATCCCATTCCTACATTAACAGACAAATATAGAAATCCTTCAGATGTGTGTGTCTGCGTGTGTGTGGTCTGCAGCACACATCCCTGATAAAACATCAAAAAGGCGAGCAATCGGCTCTACATGTTAACATAAGCTCGCCTAGCAATCGGATCTACATGGTAACATTAACTCTTAAGATCAGAGTGAAATTCGACAATAACTTATAAAACAGTAACTTACAAATTACAGAACATTTTACTGAAAAACTATGAAAAACTATTTTTACAGAACAATCCCCATATAAAGTTGCTCATGGTTGGACAACGTTTGGCCTCGTTTTTTAACAACCAATCGTCTATTTGCTTTGATGTCAAAATTTACTAGGTGCTGCCCACTTGTTGATAATCTGACCATTGCTCGTTGTGCCACAGCGAGATGACCAGACTGGCATATCATACAATGGCTGATGCACAATAAACTAGAAACAGCTGTGTCCCTCGACTAGGCGAAATCAACAACCACATAGTTAAACAAAACAAGGGTAGCACACCATGTGTTTGGATAAAATAAGAAGGCACTCCTGGTGATACTCACACGATTTGCATTAATCTCAAAAATGACTCATTTGCCTTTCAAAAAGGCAGAAATCCGCCGATTGGCGGAAAATTCTTATCCCTGATAAGCCAGATGACATCCCAGTATCTAACACCAAATAGGGGATATGCTCGGCTTGGTGGAGGTTTACACTCTCCTATTGAGCAGCAGGGGAAAATACTGAAGTATTGTGTATAATTAAAGGTACTTATGTGTTAATTTAGCATATTTATACTTTTACATCTTTGTTATATAGTAATCAATATTATTTAAAAATGTATTAAGTA
>JBCNYG010000006.1:15372711-15389293 GCA_039654305.1 Porochilus rendahli | reverse complement strand
CTCTCCATTTATCCGGGCTTGGGACCGGCACTAGAAACCAGAATTAGGACTATGACTAGAACCAAAACCAGAACTAGACCATCTCGGGGGAATATTTTGCAACATTCATGAAGGTATGCTGGATAAGTGGCAAGATTATTACATCAAGTGCCACTTCCTTGAATATGAGACATGGTAATTCCAATAAAATCCAAATCTGTAGCAGACACTATGAAAAATGACCAGTCTTTCCACATGGCCATGTTATCAAAAGCCCACTAGATTAATGTACTATATTTGGCCAAAAGTATGTGGACACCTGATCATCACACCCAAACTATTCTTGAAAAGTTGGAAGCACAGAATTTTACAATGTCTTTTTATACTGTAACAGTAAGATTAACTTTATCCAGCATTACAGTGCCCTTGCACATAAAGCAGACTCCATAAACACACGGTTTCTCAAAGTCTGGTCAGGTGTGCAGATACTTTTGGACATATACTCAAAGCACACATTTGAACCAGTTTGTGTTTTCTGTATTAGTCGGTCTAAATATATATCAGAAATTCTGCAACAAACTAATGCAGTTTTTGTCTCCATCAGATTTGGGACACAGCTGGGCAGGAAAGATTCCAGTCTCTGGGGGCGGCATTTTATCGGGGCGCTGACAGCTGTGTGCTGGTGTTTGATGTTGGTGCTCCAGTCTCATTTAAGGCTCTGGAATCTTGGAGAGATGAGTTTTTGATTCAAGCTTCTCCTCATGACCCAGAAAACTTCCCTTTTCTGGTCATTGGAAACAAGGTCGACCTGGAAAACAGGCAGGCAAGTAACAAATAGATCCAATGGGAAGTGTTTGGGATTAAAAAGCTCTTTGTGACAATATGAGGGCTTTATGAAAAACATAAATGGCTCCCTTGTTAGTAGGGGGTAAAGACCAAGCATTTTATGTACTAAAATACATATATAAGTCAAAACAAAAATTCAGAAGATGTTTTTATCAAACATCACACTACAGTGTATCCCATTCTGTTTTAAGGATAAATAGATTTCACTGAGAAAAAGTGAGAATGTTCAGAGTAGCTCTACCTTATAAGGATTACCTATTTTTGGTTGGTTAAACAATTTATAATTTAATTTGGCTGTTTTATGCTTGCCTTTTAGGTGCCAACAAAGCGAGCACAGGCATGGTGTCAGACTAAAAACAACATACAGTACTTGGAGACCAGTGCAAAAGAGTCCATCAACATTGACCAGGTTTTTCAAACCATTGCCCGAAATGCTCTAAAACAGGTTAGTAAGATGGGATTTTACATTCCACTACTTACAGAATTATTTGTGCAGGCAGGTTTCACTGTCACTATCTCTCTTCCTTCTGCTAGGAAACAGAAGTTGAACTTTGTCACGAACTTCCAGATGCCATTAAGTTGGACAGCACCAGCTCATCAACACAAGGCTGCAGCTGCTAACACTTGTGTACATAGACACCAACAACAAAACACACATTTGCACACTCTACATTTGCTCTTTTAGACTTTTACTTTAACAAAAGTGCAAACACAGTATGTATGTATATAGAGTATGCCAAAATTATATATATTTTAATGTATGGATTATTTTAAATAAAAGTAAACAAATTATTCTTGAGGGTTTTTTTTGTTTGTTATTTTTCAGCCCTTAAGACTTCTGATGTTACCTTAAATCTTTTCCTGTTTGGCTTGAATCACTGAGATATCAGGGTTGTCAGCATGTAAAATGCCTTTTTTATCCAAGTGCCTGTTCTTGATTCAAAATTTAATTTAATAGCTGGTACAAAGATGCAATGAAAATAAAAGTGCCAAGTCTGAAGACTGCATAACAAAATTCTAAATAGACTTTCCATAACAAGGTTATTGGTAGATGTAAGGTATAAGATGACACAACAGTGGAGAACAATGTTCACAAACAAATAATTCCTCACATCTGAAAAGGGTATGGATGGATGAATATACACCAATCAGCCATAACATTAAAAACATGAGCACTGACAGCACTGAATAACATCGAACATTGTTACAGTGGCACCTGGAAAGGAGCTGAATGTATTAGACAGAAAGTGAACAGTCAGTTCTTGAAGTTGATGTGTTGGAAGCAGAAAGAATGAGCAGCTGTAAGGCTCTGAGTGACTTTGATTAGGGTCACAGTGTGATGGCTAAATGATTAGGGCTATTCGTGTACAAAACAGCTGGTCTTGTGGGTCGATCCTGGTATGCAGTGGTGCCTACTATCTTCCATGAAGCTGGAAAAAAATGTCATGGGTGTCCAAGGTTCATTAATGTGCATGGAGAGTAAAGGCAAGTATATCTGGTCTGATTCCCACGAAATGCTGGCTATGATAGAAAGGTGTCAGAACACACAGTGCATCATAACTTAGGGCATATGGGGCTGCCTAGCCACAGATCCATCAGGTGATGAGCATGTTAAGGCTTATGTATGTATTTATGTACATTGACTAAAGTGTCTGGTGCATTTAGAAATTGGCAGTATGTGATATGTATGAGCTATGTGCTGGTGATGTATGTGTGTGCATTAGTGTAGGAAGCTGGAGTAGTAATTCACAGTTCAGGGTTCTTACGGCTTAGGGCAATAAGCTTCTCCTTAGCCTCTCAGTCATGGCTATGTGGTGGAAGTGGTACTTTCCAAAACACAACCACCAGACCAGCCAGTTGTTTTCTCTTGGATCGTTGATGATGTTTGCTGCTGGGGACCTATACTGCTGTTCTCTTGCTGTCCCCAGGTCAGCTGAGTTCTCCAGTTTCCCCAAAAATGCTAAACTGCCAGTAGCTAATTTATTTTTATTTATTTGCATTTATACGTATTTCATCATTTTCCTTACTGTATGTGGTAAAAATGTTCTCATGGGTTATTACCAAGTATTTCAGACATATTTGCCTTTGGCCTTAATTGTCCTTTAGTTATATTTAAATACATTTAGTTCTCTTTATTTTTAGTATTGCTGTAATCATTATTTATGGTGTAGTAGTACACCAGCTTTTCTGGCAGGAAATAATAAATGGACTACAATTACTCTGTGTTTTTAACAGTACACAGGAGTTCACTACTCTGAAATCACACATGGCTCCTTCTCTATCTGGGAGTTACACTTCTACCCATCACACCTAAAACAATGGAAGCTAGGAGCCAATTATCTCTAGGAAAGGGGACATAAAATAACAACTGAAAGATTACACTGAGAAAAATAATTCCAAGATGCTATAAATGTTATAAAAGTAATTATTACATGTCATCACCATAATTCTCTCAGTCCACTGCAGTCCTGTGGAATAACCCTGTTTCCAAATAAATAATAAACTAAAGCACAGGTGTCCAACTCAAGGCCTGAAGGCTAAATCTATTCCACCAACTAACTGTATGTGGCCTGCAAGAGTTGTTAAAAAATATGCTTGGTGTACATTCTTTGCATCAAACTTTACCAGGAAACGTCATCATCCATCCACTAGCTTGCCACCTATTTGAAGGAAATAGCTAGTCATGCATGACGTAAAAAGATTGCAAGCTAACGTTGCCAGGAAAGGAAAGGGAATTAAAGAAAAGTGGACAAATAGCTAGATTTATCATTTTTCCATGCAGATTTCATGGCTTCCCTTTTTGAAAAGATGTTCTGTGATTATTTGGCCCTCGAAATTTGACCTAGAAATTAAGTAATGTGGTGCTCAGTGAAAATGAGTTTGACGCCCCTGCACCAAAGTGCACCACATAGTTTATTCATAGCACAATCTGTCATTCATTCATCCATTCATGTTCTGAGCCGCTTAATCCTAATTACGGTCGCAAGGAGGCTGGCGCCCATCTCAGCGGACTCAGGGCGAGGGCAGAGTACACCCTGTACAGCTTGCCAGGCTATCGCAGGGCAGAAACACGCTGACAGCTATGCAGCCTACTCTTGCTGAAAATCAGCAATGGTTCTTTTACATTCCTCTCACCACAGACAATGAGAGACATGGCCTGCATTTAATAACCCAATTAGCTGCACTGGGGGGAAAGCAGTGACAACCTGTTGATAATTGGGCTTGAACTGCCGACTTTGGGATCATTAATCCAGCACCCTACCACCACTGCCCAGCACGATCTGTAAATTAAATAATAAAAAAATAAAAAAACACCCCACACATCTCCCTGTGTTTGTGCGGGTTTCCTCGAGGTATTCCAGTTTCCTCCCATAGTCCAAAAACATGCACAGTATAATTGGCTGTTCCAAATCACCCCTAGGTGTGAGAGTAAGTGTGAATGGTTGTATATGTGTTGGCCCTGCGATGGTCTGGCAAGCTGTTCAGGGTGTACCCCGCCTTCGCCCAGAGTTGGACGAGATGTGTACCAGCCTCAATGCGACAATGAATAAAAGAACACAAAAACATAATGCAAACAATAACTAAGGTTATATTATCTTTATTAGTATTTATTACTTAAGCAATGAATTCAGTCTGTTCTCAAAACCCGAATCTAATGTGCAACTTCCAAGATTTCATCTGACCAACAAAACTTAATAAAAAAGTAGCAGTGTAGCCATTACAAAGTATTTAGCAGCTGCTGAACATCTGGGTGTGTAAGGAACACGGAGGCGTGGGGGGACCGGTCCCTGGTTATTGGCCTTCTGAAGAACCGCCCATGAATTTGAAACACAACAGGAAGTTGAACCGGAAAGTTCGCCAGCATTCAGCCACGTGATGGCGTTTTATGTGCTTGTTTAGAGAAATTAAAACACGGATATTTTGGACAGCGTTGGCGAACAAGTTCAAACTAACATCATGTCCTGTAGTTGACACGGTTAATTTCCGTGGTGTGTTCCCAACACCGTGCGCCTGTCAGCAGTTTCATAATAATCGGAGCTTTCAGTCGCCTCCCCTGCCCGCGTTTGCCTGCTGTGTGCGGGGAGAGATCCACTGTTTCTCCGCCGAATTCCGAGTCACGCAGTTCATCAGGTTTTTCCGCACAGCACTGAACACAGCACTAATGGCTCTGTCGGAGCGGGTCGGTTGGGGTGTAGATCGGGCGAAACTGTCCGAGATAACAGATCTCAAACTAACAGCAAAAAACACAACTCGAGCCATGCACCTGCTGACAGTGTTGTTGTTCTCAATCACGTCCGCGCGTCTTTTATAATTGCGTGTCGAGCACCCGCGTGAGCATCAGCGTTTCGGAGCCGAGGAAGATCGCATCTTAAAGCCTAAAACATGTCTGACCAGCTTGAGGAAACTGCCCCGGAAGCAGCACCACCAGCACCCATAAAACAAACACCGGCCGCAGCCAAAAAGAAGGGAGGCGCCCGGAAAGCAAAGCCTGCCTCTGCGGACCAGAAGAAAAAGAGGAGGGGTAAAGGACCTGGAAAATACAGCCAGCTGGTGATCGATGCTATCCAAAAACTGGGCGAGAAAAACGGCTCGTCTCTTTTTAAGATCTATAATGAGGCGAAGAAGGTGAGCTGGTTTGATCAGCAGCACGGGCGCGTGTACCTGCGCTACTCCATCCGCGCGCTGCTGCAGAACGACACGCTGGTGCAAGTGAAAGGCCTGGGCGCCAACGGCTCGTTCAGACTCAACAAGAAGAAGTTCACCCCCGCCAGCAAGAAGAAGACCGAGAAACCTGCAAAGAAGAAGAAGACGACTGCGAAACCGGCTGAAAAGCCAGCAGCCAAAAAAGCAGCGGGGAAGAAGAAAAGCAGCAGCGGCGGCGGTGTGAAGAAGGCGACTCCGGCCGCCAAGAAGGGCGCCAAGCCCAAGAAAACCGAGAAAAGTCCAGCGGTGGCCGCCAAGAAGCCGAACAAGTCCAAGAAAGCTAAGCAGGTTAAAAAGACGGTCAAGAAGGTTTAAAGTATTTGTCGTGTGCATGCTTTCAGATATTACTTCACTTGTAAGAGTTCAGCAGTGTTATTATCCCTTATAGCCACATAATGCACTAAGAAGAAGAATATGCACAGCATTTCAAGTGTTCAAGTCGTTTTGCTCTTATGGTTTTTTGATGTTTTATTTATGTAAATAATTGTACATATAAGAAAATAAATTGGAAAGTTAGTTTTATAATGTCTGCTCTACGCTACCATTTCTTTCTTTCTTTTTACTGTGTTAAGATTGTCTGCTTATGATGTCTTTTTAAAATAAAATGATGAAAGAAAATATGCTTGTTTCTTCTTTACTATGATTTTCCCGTTTCAAATCAGTAATGGTTCACATTTTGTAGATAAGCATGTTCATTTCTCCTGAGAATGACAACTGTAAAATTAAGCTGTTATTCATACCACTGCCATCATTAAGGATGCTCAAAAAATCCACATTTGGTTTGATTTTACTGCTTATTGTACTGTTTACAGGTGTAAAAGGAAACCCCCGAAGTAGTCATGTTGGTTAACAATATAATACGTGGCGGTATAGTACTGAAAGCTGTATTATAGATTAAAACAATACACAATCTCATTTGCCAAACTGCTTAATCCCACCAGGGTCATGGAGAGGATGGAGCCCATCTCAGTCAACACTGCACAAAGATGGGGTTAACCTCACCAGACCACTGCAGGGCCAACAAACATACAACCATTTACAGTCATATACACACCTATGGGCAATTTGGAACAGCCAATTAGCCTAATGTGCATGTTTTTGGACTGCTGGAGAAAGCTGGAGTGCCCGGAGGAAACCCACACACGCACAGTTAGAACATGCAAACTCCACACAGAATTAAGCAAGCCTGGGACTCAAATCCAGGACCTACTTGCTGTGGATGTGCTAACCAGTATGCCACCATGCTGTCTATTACATCATATACATTAACAGTTTTTACATTTACAAATTTGCATTTGTACACTACTGTACAGTATGGTACACTGGTATAAAGCAATGGAGTTCTAAACAAACATTAATTTGTTAATTTTCTGAACCGCTTAATCACAATTAGGGTCGCTGGGAGGTTGCCGCCCATCACAGCCGACTCTAGGCGAGGGCAGAGCCAGGCCATCGCAGGCAAGCCTATTCTTGAAGAAAGTCAGCAGTAGTTCTTTTGCATGCTTCTCATAGACAGTGAGAGACATGGCTGGCCTTGTCTCTAACCCAGTTAGCTGCACTGGGGGGACAGCAGTGACAACCTGTTGATAGTGAGGCTTAAACCCAGGACCTTGGGATCAGCAATCCATCACTGCCCTCTGAGCAAACACAGAAGTAAAATAAACAAAACTAAATAACATTGAAATTATGTGTCTTATTGTACAGACAGGGATCAAATTAAGTTTTACCACTTTTAAGGGTTCTCTTCATTTTTTTCCACAGCTGTAGATAAACTGAAGGACTGCATGCTGAAATAAGACACTTGTATAGTCCATCCTTCCATCCATACGCTCAACCGCTTATTAATCCTACTAAGGTTGCAGGGAGGCTGAAGCCTATCTTAGCCAACTCTGTATGTGTTGGCCCTGCGATGGTCAGGGTGTACCACCGCTTTCGCCTAGTATCGGCAGATGGGCTCCAATCTCCCTGCTACCCTGATAGGATTAAACGGTTCTGCAAATGAGCCAGTGAGGGAGTGCGCCTATAGTGTTTCTGAACACCCCTATGCTGATCTGTTAGTGGTATCGTCCAAAGAACGAACAGGAACCAGTGAGCTGTCTGCTCGGTGCGCGAGGAACACGGAAGTGGGTCGGTGTTTGTAGCATTTCCGCTTTCAGACAAGAGCCGGATAAAGAGAAATGGTAAGAAAATCACACTGCAAAAATGATATACTTTAAAGAGGTTTATAAAATAATGATAAAAATAAAAGTACATACGGTGTAATCATCAGTATGAGCATCATTTTTATACTGGAAGAATTAATTTGCTCACATTATCGGTTCATCCCCGCCCAACTAAGAAAACACAGGAGAGGACTAGTAATCATGTATGTGTGTTTATTCAGTTGGTCCGCAGTGTATCACTTCTTCGGTAATGAACATCCGGCCTCGCCAGTTGCTTTTATACTGTAGGTTCCACATTCACTCTTATAGTCAGTGTGTTGGTAGTGAATGCTTTGTGGTCAGATGATGATGTGAGGGCTTCAGTCGGTCCAGAATGAAACACGGATCAGTGCTTTACTTTAAAACCTGTTCACAGCAAATTCATCATATATACTGTAGCTCTTTTTGGTTTGTTTGTTGGTTTGTTTTGTTTTTTTACTAAAAAAGGTTTTCTTTTTAGGAAATGTGCATTAACAATTAATCAGTGCATTTAAGTAAGAAAATGATCCCTTACAATACTCAGAAATGTGCATCAGGATATTCATAATGCAGATGTGTCAGCATCTGTAAGACCCTTAATTCATAGACTTGTTTGATGTTACTTGTGAGTATTAAAGAACTTGATCGAGCTTAGACAGTACGGGGTCATATGAGGACCAAATTTGGTCATACGCGCACATCAGTAGTTTCTTGAGAGAAGGTGTGAACTTCCTCCTCCTTGTTGAGTTTGAAAGCAATTGAAAGTGAATTGTTTGTTATTTATTCATAAACTTCAGTAACTGCTGTATTGTGGTTAGAGTTGCATTGAAACTCCAGACTGTCTCCCGAACACTGGGTATGATCATCCCATGATGTAATATCTGTCCCTAATAAAACACTGTGTACAAAATCATTCACACCAAGCGGCAATTTTATGCAGCTAAATAAAAGGAATCAGATCTGGAGACTCCGGAGCACTGAGTTGGCAAATGTACCCACTACATCATTGTTCTGTATTCACTGTTCTCTTTTTAACTATTTTAAATTGTGCGTGTATAGGGGTAATTCTCTGGAACTGGTACCATAAAATGTGACATTCACAATGCCCAAGTTCCAATGAAGTCCTGCTTATTTCCCTCGATATTGACCATAAATTCATGAACTATTGCTACAAAGACCGTAAGAGATCAACTTCATGCACATAACTGCACTTTTATTAGTAACAAACAGGAATAAATCCGTTTATAACATCAAATTCATATTAGTTTTTTTGGTGAATAAATTAATTATGGCTTGACTACATGTGAAGCAAATACACTTCAAATTCAGATTTTTTTGTTGTATTTTTCACATACAATTTATACACATTATAATATGTAGTGAAATGCTTAGTATGACTGTCCTCCACTTCAGGAGGAACTTACTTGTACATTGAACACCACATGAAACCTCACCTCTCACAGGAAAAATGAGTCAGTTCCATATGTAACCGGCATGGACACCACTGGTTACCAGTGAAACCATAAATTGATGTTTGATTCTCACTCCACAACGTAAGAAAAACAGAAATTACTACTTTGGATATGAATTTAAATGGAAGATCTTTATTGCAAGCCATACTGTTTGCACTTTGAGCTGATGCTTCGGTGATAGTATGGCATAAAATATAAGTAATTAAAAAATCTCCCAATCTTCGTCCACATATCCGCAGAAAAAGTCAGCAGAAAAATGTAAAAAAAATTTCGGCTGGATGTATCCGGTTTATTTTGTCTGCTATGTTGTATGTGTCCATGTGGTATGTTTTGGGCAGGGATTGCTCCATTAATTCTTTGTAGTTTTTGGAAAACATTAGGTCAAAGTGTGAGTCATAAAATTTGACCCAGTTTCAGAGAAAGTCCCAAATATTTTCAGAAAATGCATGAACAGCCTTTTGTTTTGTTTCTAAAGAGATAAATCCTTAACAAGGTTATGTCCTGTCTGCATGTAACACTGGATCTTTCCTTTACACCACTGCTGTATAAATAAATGTTATCGATTGCACTGACACGATTCTTCAGAAAACACATACAGTACTAGATTGACTTATTTTATACTTTTGAATCAAAGTTCTACTTGCAGGCCGTAGTAAATATAGTTGATGCCCTTGTTATCTAAAGTTGTGAAATATGTGTGGATGTAGTAAGGCTGTGGAAGGGTACAGTATTTTAGGAATTTGTATACATGCCCAGGCCTGTGAAAAAGATTACAGACGAAAGTAAGCTAGTGAACTCTGGGTGTGTATTCACTGGACACGCTACAGGTAACTGTCTAGTTGAACACTGTGGTAATAGCCAGCTACCTCCACCTCCTTGTCGTGTTTGTTTGTTTCACTGTAGACAGCGACTCTACGTCCGTACCTGAATGCAGTTCGAGCAACACTGCAGGCAGCGCTCTGCCTGGAGAACTTCTCCTCACAGGTGGTTGAGCGTCACAACAAACCTGAGGTTGAAGTGCGGTAAGTATGTTGTATGTATGTTAATAACTTTATGTGTAAAAAAAACATCTGAACATCCCACTGACTGGCAGTGTGCTTGTGATATAACAGGAGCAGTAAGGAATTGTTGCTTCAGCCAGTTGTGATTAGCAGAAATGATAAAGAGAAAGTCCTTATAGAAGGGTCCATCAACTCTGTTCGTGTCAGCATTGCAGTAAAGCAGGTATTAAACTATCATACATCAGTTTTACATTCCCAGATACCTACACTTATAGTTTGAGTAGCATCCCATGTATTCATGCTTTGATTTTATAGCAGAATTTATACCACAGTAATGGAGTTTCTTAAACAATTGCCACTTTGAATATGACCTTAATGATTTTTTTTTTCAACTTGGAAATATTAATACGGCAAGGGAAATTTGCTTCAGAAAAGGAATCAAATCAGCAACCTTCTGTCACAAACCTGCTTCTTTGACCTACAGGCAACGGCTGCCCCGTCTGTGAAACTTCTCTGATGCTCAGGCACTTTCCTGCCATGTCCACTATCTGTGTTTAGCTTAGAATTCCTTCTGTGGGATCATCCAATATGAAAGTATGTCTTTGTCATAGTAAACTAATGAAACACCTTACAAACCCTTCGGTGTAAACAGACTGGGGTTGTTTTTTGTTTTAAAAAAATTTGTATCATCTGTATGAAAGTTCTGCTTAGTTTGCTCTCATCTGTTTATTTCATGACCTGATGATAAGCCCATGATAAGCATACATAATCTGCTTTATCTAAAAATACAGCTCTCTGACTTCCGACTGGTTTGGTGCTGCAGGGGCCCATATGGCCAAAGGCCAAAACCACAAACACTTTCACAGAAAGAGCTATTTGTCTGAACACTTGCCTGATCACATATTTTTTTAAAGAGGCCACTGGCAAACACACCATGTTGTTTTATTCATGCAGCAGTAACTGTTTCAAGCTAAATTTTTTGATACCTTTGTGAGATCACAATGTTGTAGAATTGAAGCATTTTATTTTCCTGCTGGAATCCAGTGCATTTAGGTGTGTTTTCATGGATGTACAGAGATTATCACCTGTTCCAGAAGCTTGTGGCAAGAACAGTATACAAAGGTTATCAATTCCAGTGTCTGAGGGGGAAACTTTGGAAATGTTGGCTGTGCTCTGATTAGTGAGTTTGTTTGTTTTGTTTTGTTTTTTAAGGCTGATGAGATTGAGAAGATTCTATGCCACAAGTTCATGCGCTTTATGATGATGAGAGCTGAGAACTTTTTCATTCTGCGGAGAAAAGCAGTGGAGGTGAGCGAAGTGTAAAGTGTAAACTTTAAAAAATATATATATATATTTACATATATCTTATATCTAATAAACTGGCAATGGGTTTATGCCAAACAGAGTCAATTTGCTTTGAACTGGCTGTCCAGTAAACATATGTTATAGCTTTTGCCACTGTGTAATATGCTTCTATGTACGTCAGTTAGTCTTATCATAGACCCAGTTGTTTAGCCATCACAATCTAGTTATTTTCAATGTCACTCATGTCCTCCATTAAAACATGAACCCCAAGAACATACTGTTCACTTTCTGTCTAAAACAACCTTCTCCTGTACTAGATAATCAATGTTATTCATGTCATCTGTCAGTGGTCAGTGTTTTTGATGTTATGGCTGATGGGTATATAAGATTAGGCTATACTACATTTTAAAGGAGAATATTTTTTAACCATTACCCCTTCTCTTGTTTCTCACTCCAGGGTTACGATATCAGTTTCCTCATCACTAACTTTCACACAGAACAGATGTATAAGCATAAGTTGGTGGATTTTGTCATCCATTTTATGGAGGAAATCGATAAGGAAATCAGCGAGATGAAGTTGTCTGTAAATGCAAGGGCACGAATAGTTGCTGAAGAATTCCTCAAGAACGTAAGTGTGATGTTTGGTTGTTTGTTAACACGTGTACTTAAATACACCCTGCTAATTAGTAGCAGTAAAATATAACAGCAAACATGTTTACTGATGAGGTATACAAATCTATAGTGTTAATTTATAGTATTTTTGTTTGCACTGGACTTTAATCTCTGGATTAGAGTAAGTGATCCTGTCTATTTTTGTAGGTTCATTTAAACTTTTATTCAATGGATAACCAACTTTTTTTTTTTTTTTTAAGAATAATGCCAAGCAAGCCTAATGTTTCACTCATGATAATCTCGACAAGTTGGATCTAATATTCCGTATTAGGTTTAAATCCAGTAAATAAATGAAAAGAACATGGTTGGCTCTCTCTTGTTAGCTTATAAGACTAACACTGAATTTTCTCCTTTTTTTTTTCTATTTTTTTGAAATTCAGTTTTAAGGAAGCACCTGCTCACCCTCAGCACACTGCAACACTTCACCATGGTCAGCATCAGCAGGGTGGAGGTTTGAGACCTTGAAACTCAAGCAAGCCCCAGAGAGTGAGAGAGGACACAAAGTGTTAACATCGACACTGAATACTTTGGACTTCTGTCCTCAGCACAGAACTGAATTCAGAGTATTGCAGTGATCTCAACCAAAAGCACTCATGGAATTCAAAGACTCTCTGTACTGCTCAGCTGTTCTCTTCAGTCGTTATTATAATTGCATTAATAATCCTCTTGTGCCAACTTAATTTGCTCACTTGCTAACTTTGAAAACTTCTATACGATAGGTTCCACTCATCCTTTCCCTTTTGTTCTGCTCCGCCCCTTTTAAAGCCATCATTATGCTTAAAAAGCTCACAGTGGTTGAGTATGGATTCACCTCATCCTCCTCCATGCTCATGAATGCAGAGATGCTGTACAAACCTTTAAAACCAGGGTGGACATTCTTATTCAGCCATGGAAAAAATCGAGAGACCACTTTTAATGGAGATGCCACGAGAAGTGGTCTCTTGATATTTTGATTGTTTTCGAGCCTGAAACAAAAAAGAACCAATGTTCCATTAATATAAACTGTGTTAACGCTCTTGAATTATTTGTAAAACAAATATGTATATTGTGTGTCTAGTGACATTTTAATGTCTGATTTTGATATATCGACCTTCATGCTAATGCACATGGATTACTTAAGACCTTGTTAGTTGTAGAGACAAGATGATGAAACAGTTATGATGATAAATAAACATTCCTTTATGGCTTGTAATTGTTTTGGCATTTTGTGTTCATGGTGGTGCTCTTTCACCAATTTTATTACAATAGTTCTATATTCCAGCCTTTTCGTCTTCTAAATATCTCACTACATGCCTACAGATGTCCAACACTGTCACGGCGTGTAATGGTTCAAATGCATGCTGATGTCCTGGAGTTGCTGTTTCTCTGAACGAAGTGGAATAATGGTAAAACCTGTAGTTCTTTTTCATTTCTAAACTGATTTATCCTTTATTAGAGTCATGGGGAGGCTGGAGCCCATCCCAGTTGACTCTGGGAAAAGGTGGGGTACACTCAGAACAGCTTGCCAGACCATCACAAGGCCAACACACAATCATTCCCACTCTCTTAGGGGCAATTGAGAATATCTAATTACCTAATGTGCATTTGTACTGTGGGTGGAAACCAGAGCACCTTAAGAAAACCCATGCAAGCACGCATGCGTGCAAACGCCTCCTTAAAAAGGCAGTTCATGCTGGAAAACCTTCCAATGTGGCTGAATTACAACAAAGACGAGTGGGTCAAAATTCCTCCACAGCGCTGTAAAAGACTCACTGCAAGTCATAGCAAACGCTTGATTGTAGCTCAATGTTGCTGCTAAGGGTGGCCCAACAACTTATTAGGTTTAGGGGGCAATCACTTTTTCACACAGGGCCATGTAGGTTTGGATTTTTTTTTCCATTTTTACAATTAAAAACTTTTTAAAAACTCATTAAAAACTGCATTTTGTGTTTACATGTGTTGTCTTTGACTAATATTTAAATTAGTTTGATGATCTGAAACATTTAAGTGTGGTAAACATGCAAAAATCAGGAAGGGGGCAAAACCTTTTTTTACACCACTGTGTGTGTGTGTGTGTATATATGTGTATATATATATAGTCTCCCTACCTCTCTCCTGTTCCTCTCATGGCATTTAGTCCTAAGAGCAGCATGTCACTAACTAGCATGTCAGTTTTAATGGGTTGATGAATTGTGTGTAATCACTTTGGACTTTACAGCACAGTCCATATTTGCTCACCCTATATCCTGTTTCTCCAAGCAAAGTCCACCTGTGACCCACAATTAATCATTCTTTTAATAAATTAGGTCACTGGATAATCCATCAACAAGTCCTTTGCAAAGATAATGAAAGTCTCTCTCTCTCTCTCTATATATATATATGTGTGTGTGTGTGTGTGTGTGTACTGGTAACTCAAGTCAGTAGTCTGACACCTAATACATAATACAGAAACATCATTAAGCAACAACCATGAATGATAAACATTGCAAATATAACTTTACTGAAGACATAGAGTATCCAAAAATTTATCTGGCATACCTTTATACCCTATTAATTTAAATAACTTAAATAAAAAAAATAATTATTCAAAAGAGGATTTAAAATGGAACTCCTCAATGCCCACTACATACTCCTAGATACAGAAATTGTTAAACCATTTGATAAATAAATTCATTTATAATTCTTGTAAATGAAATGCCTCTTCTTATACAATGATGTAATACACAGTTGCTGTTGTTTTCCCTCACTGATTTATAGCATGCAATAAAATGTTCATTACTAACAATGCAGTCTATTAAAATCTTATCCTCTTTTGTGTTCCTGAGACATTATACAAAGGAAAGTATTTCTTAGTAACATACTGATAGCTTGGATGACAGCAGCATCAGTGCGTATTACATTTTACCATGCACCAGCCTCTCCCATAATTAGGATTAGGCGGCTCGGAAAATGAATGATAAATATATATCGATAAATATATATATATATATAAATATACACTTCTCGATTTTACAGTAGTAAAGCAGAGGTTAAATTACTGATACTTCACAAGTGAGAAATACTTTTTTTCTATTTCATTTTCATCACATCTTGTTCCCATGATGCACAGTGCCACTTTGTGAGTTCCGTGATGCCTGTCTATGGAATGTGGAAGGAAATCCATGCAAGCACAGCGAGAACCTACAAACTCCACACAGAAACAACCTCACCAGTCATGTGGCTTGAACCCAGGAGCTTCTTGCTGTGAGTTTAGAGTACTAACCACCACAGCACTGAGCCCAATTTTGTTCTATTCACAGGTAATATATTCATAAAATTGTGCTCTTTCCAGTTATAAAATATTCTGGCAGTTGTTCTCCTTTTTTTTTTTTCATTTTTGAACCCATAAGTCTGGAAACATTTTTGTTCCATAAAATAAAAGTTTTTTTAAAAAAGTTTAAATATTTTAAATATTGTTCAGAGTTTTCCAAATCATTCTTTTCCAGAGAAAAAAAGAGAATACTGATCTCTTTATACCCATCTGTCTTCAACACATCCTGATAGTTAGGCCAAGTGTCAAAGGATATCAGCAGGTGGTTTGAAAGAAGGAATTTCCCTCAAGACTTCTCATCCCTTCAGTCATTTATTTATTTATCTTTATAACTTCATAATATTTTACCCTGGACAGGGTTACACTAGAACCAGAGAATATTCTGAGAACATGTGAATGGAAAATCCATAATTCAACACACACACACACACACACACACACACACACACACACACACACACACACACACACACACTGCCATTTATATCTGTACACAATTTGGTGTACATGATCTACCTGCTGATATGTTTTTTAGGAGGTGGAAGAGAATAAGAGAACCTGGGGTAAAACCTTCAATGACGCAGGAGGAACATATGAACCTTCACAACTCTGATTCTGGAGCAGTCAATTTAATTTAGTAATAAAATAAGGCTATATATGATTATAATATACACACATAAAAATGAATTCAAATGATGTACCTCATACCAAGGATAAGAAAAAAGAACAATACACTGATAATTAAACAAAGTTTCCAAAGCCTAATGCTAAATGCTGTGGCAGTTGTTTGTGGTAGCTTTACTTGAGTAGCACTAAATTCACATTGTACATTAAAAAGCATTATAAAGTTTAAGCCTTAAACTATGATGGTTTTATATTCTAAAAACAGACTGGCAGCCTATCAAGGATACTCTATATTCCCGCGATCGAGAGACAGAGTCATGATGTCACTAAGAGGATAATATTATGTGATGCATTTTTTTGCCTTTTTTCAGGAATGACAAAAAAATGAATGAAAGTACCAATAATTATCATACAGTGACCAAATTGTGTACAGGTATAAGTGTGTGTGTGTGTGTGTGTGTGTGTGTGTGTGTGTGTGTGTGTGTGTGTGTGTGTGTGTGTGTGTGTGTG
>JBCNYG010000006.1:15361208-15372158 GCA_039654305.1 Porochilus rendahli | reverse complement strand
AGTCTATCATGTCCAAACCAAAACCTCTGTTTGAAATATTATCACTATTCACAACTTATTGCATCCAACTCATAGAAAACCCACAAACATAATAAATACTTGAACCAAAAACTAACCAAAAACATAACATCCTTGGCAAAAGGTAATCATGTTAAATATTTTGCATTTGAGTTGCTATATAAATTTAACACCTGCAGGATAAGCTGCAGTATTCTAGTTCTTGGGAGATAAAAGAAAGATCAAAGCCAATAAATTAAACCAGTGAGTGAAGCCATCTGGCTCCTACAGTAGCCAAATTCAGATTATAGCTTATGATGGTTGTCCTCTGATGCTGCCTAATAAATGTGATCAGAGAACTTTTGATGACGTCTTGAGTGGTGTGTTTGGAATCCTGATCTTTCCCTTTGCAGCATCTTTTTTTCTCAAATACTGAGTCAGGTGATAATGGTCAACTGACACTTGCAGGCACTTGATAGATTCTTGGTTTGTTTGTGAAATGCATCACAGGGAGAGTCCAAAGGTGTATTATCACAATAATCTTCCCAGGCATGCTGACATTTAGCTCACTGAGCTACACAGAGGGCTATATTTGTATTTTGTCCAAATAAGAATTTAATGCTATGAGTGAGCTATCGAATATCAAATTTTAATTCAATCCACAAGCTCATTATATCACAAGAGTAACTGCTTTAGAATTTCTTCTGCTTTCCCTTCATTGCCAATGTGGGCTCACATTTCATGTGGAAAGACTGAGCTACTAGCTGACAAAAGCATCCTTATAAATCACGCCATGGATGACATACCACAGCACCACAAGGAGACATACTACCGAACTGCCATAATAAAAGATCTAAAGATGCATCCTTTTTATTTATAAAGAGAACCTTTCCAGTGTACCAAACTGACAGCTTTCTTTGTTTCTCATCCTCCATGAAGTGTCCAGAATACCCTCATAAAACTAACTCACTTAGTTATAATTAGAATTCTGGGATTATTTGATTACCCTACACGCTATCTAATTTTTGACATTTATATCAGACAAAAGAAAGAAAAGATGTCTAAAAACAGGGAGAAAAGATGAAGCTACAAGTTCAGAATAACTAAACCAGGCCTGTCAACATCTTAGTCTGTGTCAGAGTCCCGTGAGAGACTTGAGGAACTCCAGCTGTCTTTAGTGTGGCACACTATAATCTCTTTGGCAACTCCTGCTGTTTCTTAGAGCTTTTGGTATGACAATATACCAATTTTATTTCTTCACATCATGTTGGGCTTCCATGTCTCTTGAAACTTTATACTAGTGACATTTGGTGCCTTGTCCACAGTTATAGCAAGGAGCGTTATAATGCCAAAGGGCATTCAACAGAAGGATTAACAACTACCTGGAGCTACTCAGCTATGTGACCTTGTTTGTCAGTGATCATTCTGTGAAAGCCACAAGATAATGACAAAGAAGTTTTATCCTTATAAAATGGGAAAAAATATCATTTCGATTGATTCAGTAGTAGTTCATCAATAGTGATTAATCAGTCAATCAATCAAACAAGTGAATACTATCATATTATTATTATTACATATACATATATGCACATATTACATATATATACATATATAATAATTTACAATAATTATAATATCCTTGTATTTTTCTTTGTATTCAATCAGTGCAGACCTGTAGACTGTGCATTGTGCATTTGATTGTGTACCTATTATGTGCTAAAACATCTCTGCACTCATAAGATGGCATCACAGGATAAAAATACTACACTGGTGTGGTCATAAGATGCTGTTTAAGGAAGGCAAACATTAGTGGGCAAATGAAGAAAAAATTCTTGACCAAATTGAGCGGCTCAGTTATGGTGACGACACATTTAAAGGTCTATATAAGAGTCAGCTGGAGAATCCTCATCGGTCTCGCAGGCACCTAACTACGGTGAGTGACTTACCCGCTGTTAATTTTGTACAAGAAGCAAAATAAAACAAAACAACAGGAGGTTTCCTCAAAACCCAACTCTTTGGCTCTTTATCAGAATTCAAGCTATACTACATAACCTTTGTTGCCTTTAACAGAACCACAGTGCAGCGCCAAACACCATCAGCTTTGAAGAGGTACCTGAGTGGACTCCTGGGAAGCAGCGGACAGGGTAAATGCAATTGCAATTATGTTTTGAGCTTGAATACCCTTTAAAAATTAAAAATAAAAAATGACACCACTGTGGAATTGTATAATTTAGACGATTTAGACGATTTAGACGATTTAGACGACTGGCGTTATTAAATAAAGAAATACCTTATCTGATATTAGTATACAACATGCTGAAGATATTACAGGTTAGATATATAGTACGTTGAAGGACTGAAAACATTTATCATTGCCGAATTTAATTTAATCTCAGTGTGAAACAAATGAAAGTTGTTACACCATCAAATAAAAAAATCTAAGAACAGCATTATGTACTGTACTCTCCAGTAAAGTGTCACCATGAGTGTGGATCCGGATATGGACTGTTTTGGCTCGGCGGCCATATACCTCCGGAAGCCAGAGAAAGAAAGGCTTGAGGCACAGAACTTACCATTTGATGCCAAAACAGCCTACTTTGTGGCTGAGCCAAATGAGATGTACCTCAAAGGGGTCCTCCAAGGCAGAGAAGGAGGCAAAGCTACTGTCAAAACTCTGTGTGGAAAAGTGAGTAGGGGAAAAAAGTACATTTAATTAAAATTTATTGAAATTGAATTTTAGTGTCTGATTAATTAGTGTCTGTTTAAAGATTGATATTGATGTCACAGACAACAAACTACTCATGTTTTACTGTAGACATTGACTGTAAAGGAGGATGACATCTGCCCCATGAATCCCCCAAAGTTTGATAAGATCGAGGACATGGCTATGATGACCCACCTCAATGAGCCTGCTGTGCTGTACAACCTCAAAGAGCGTTATGCAGCTTGGATGATTTATGTGAGTTCATATATTATACCTTATATATTTGAACTGGCCCTGCGATGGCCTGGCAAGCTGTCGAGGATGTACCCTGCCCTTGCCCAGAGTCGGCTGAGATGGGCACCAGAGACTAATCATTTTACTTTATTACCTTACAATTATAAAGCAGAGTCACATAGCACTTTTTACTCAGGAATAATAAACCTATAACATGGGTTACTGGCAAAGTAACCGATATACATACATTGTTTTTATTTACCATTTAATCCCTTCTCCTTGTACAGACCTACTCTGGGTTGTTCTGTGTTACTGTGAACCCCTATAAGTGGCTCCCCGTGTATGACAGTGTGGTCGTAGCAGCCTACAGGGGTAAAAAGAGAGTCGAAGCCCCTCCTCACATCTTCTCCATATCTGATAATGCGTATCAGTTCATGCTCACTGGTATGAAAGTTTAAAATATTACTAAAAATTATTAATAAGTGATTCGTGCTTTTTATAGTAAACATATAAATGTGATTTTTTTTTTCCAGACCGTGAGAACCAGTCAATCCTGATCACGTAAGTCAGCACAGAAATACTGTTTTTATAAAAATCTGACATTAAACATGGCAAAGTGTTGTATCCAATAATAAGCATGATGATTTAAGTGGTATCTGAAAGAATCCTTTTAAATAAATTTATTTAATAAACTTTATTTCTATACAATTACTCGAATAAGTAGGCCGAGAGTTTTTTCTGTTCGACCATATAAATGAGATCTGTTTTATATCCAATGAATGTGAATATATTATATATCATGAACTAAGAATAGAAAAATGTTTAGAGCATTATGGATAGATAGTGGAAGAACATTACAAATATTGCAGACCATTTGCAGGTTTAGGAAACTGAAGATTTTCTAACTGTAACATAATAGAGCTTTAGGCACTGCATGGAGCACTATAATAAGTCTGGGCGCCCCCAGTGTGTGTGGCAGCAAACTGCTCCGTGTGTGTGTGTGTGTGTGTGTGTGTGTGTGTGTGTGTGTGTGTGTTTGAAGTGCTCACTGTTTGTGTGTGCTCACTTTTGATGGGTTAATGCACAAGTAATGCACTTGTGGGATTCATATGGTATAGCAAAAATGTATAAATAAATAAACAAACAAACAAATGAATGAACAACATAAGGCAATTCTGAACTGTTTTTATTTCAGTGGAGAATCCGGAGCAGGAAAGACTGTAAACACCAAGAGGGTCATCCAGTACTTTGCGACAATCGCAGTGTCTGGAGCGAAGAAGGCAGAACACGTCCCTGGAAAGATGCAGGTTGGTGAAATAGTGCACTTTTGTTTGTAGTACACTAAATGGGTAAATGCTTGTGGTCAATTTTATTTTCTATAATATAAATATATACACACATATATATATACATCTTCAGGGGTCGCTGGAAGATCAAATCATTGCAGCCAACCCTCTACTGGAAGCTTACGGCAATGCAAAGACTGTGAGGAATGACAACTCCTCTCGCTTTGTAAGATTTGTTTGTTTGCTTGTTTGTTTGCTTGTTTTGTTGGTTGCTTAGATTTAAAGTAGGGTTTCATAGCGGTGCACTGTCGCCTCACAGCAAGCAGGTTTTTGGCTCATGGCCTACAGGAGCTTTTTTTATGTTGGAGCCTACATCTGCCGGTGCCGGTGTGGGTTTCCCATGGCTACTCTGGTTTCCTCAAACAGTCCAAAGATATGCACATTAATTCAACTGGCTATTCTAAATTGCCTGTAGATGTGAACGTTAGTGGGAATGATTGTTCCTCTCTATGGTAATCCTGAAACTGACTGACAACCTGTTGGCCAACACTGGGCAAAGCCGGCTAACCAGACCATCGCAGAACCAGCACACACAACCAGTCATACTCACATCCCATGGAAGCACTGGGAGAACATGCAAACTCCACACAGGAACTCCCAAGCCGAACCCTAGACCTTCTTCCTGTGAACATGATAAACCCTATGCAACCCTGCCATCTGTTTTAAATGTGTGATGATGTTGATGAATGTACATGGATGTATTAAACATGTTCTTCAATTTTATAGGGTAAATTCATCAGAATCCATTTTGGCTCCACTGGAAAGTTGGCCTCAGCTGATATTGAAACTTGTGAGTTGTTTTAATGAATCATATTAAGGATAACATATATCATACTGTATATCCCATCATCTCTCAGTAGCATTTATCACATATGGGTTTCTGTCCAGATCTGCTGGAAAAGTCAAGAGTAACCTTCCAGTTGAAAGCTGAGAGGAGCTACCACATTTTCTACCAGCTGATGACTGGGCACAAGCCTGAACTGCTGGGTATTATATACATATACACATGAGTCTTACCCTGATAGCAATTTTAGTACCCAAGAAAAGCAAAGGTGTATTACGGTGTAAAGGCTAAAATAATTCTGTTGTTCACAAAAACTGTGCTTCTTTATATAGTGTATTTTTAAGAGGCAGTTTTCCCTCCATTTCGACAGAGGCTCTCCTGATCACCACAAACCCCTACGACTATCCACTGGTCAGTCAGGGGGAGATCACGGTCAAAAGCATCAATGATGTGGAAGAGTTCATTGCCACAGATGTAAGAATTTTTCTTAAATATAATACTCTGTTTATGTGATGTAATAAAAAGAAATTACACAATCTGCTTAATGATTCTTTGTTTCTCTGTTTGAGCACTGATATTACATGTGTACTATAAATTACTTGCATTTCAGACTGCCATTGACATCTTAGGCTTCACTGCAGAGGAGAAAGTCAGCATTTACAAGCTGACAGGAGCTGTGATGCATCACGGGAACATGAAATTTAAGCAGAAGCAGAGAGAGGAGCAGGCTGAGCCCGATGGCACTGAGGGTAAGAATGACTTTTCATCAGAACCATTCAGGTTTTGAGTATTTGTAGCAAAATAGCCCCATAGTTTCTCTTCTAGTTTAGTCATAGCCAATTCCCACCCATCAAATATTCGCTCCCTATCACTCGACCAAGGAGGGGCAAAATCACCCCTCCGTGACACACGATGCTGCCACCCACATCTTTACGAATTGCTGCGCATTCTGGAGTAGCCTAACACACACTGAGGGAAATCGCTCTCCGCCCTCTTGTACGCTTGTGCTCACATGGTAGTGTAAGTGACTAGTCACGGTGTGTTACTATCATCCTGGAGATTGCAAGCTGGAATCCAGGTTGATACAAGCTTGCTATCTTCACTATGATAGTCACACACCTTGTCTGTACACCACCCAGGAGCCTAGAGTGACAAGACTATAATCATGATTGTATTACAGTGATGTGGTGTTAGATTGATTGTATGGTTCATTCATTCATTCATTTTCTGAACCACTTATTCCTAATAAGGTTTGCGGGGAGGCTGGCCCCCTTTTCAGCCGACTCTGGCAAGGGCGGGGTACACCCTGGACAGCTTGCCAGGCCATCGCAGGGCGATTGTATGATTGGTTGTTTATAATTTATTAACTGGAAGACTTCTTGCCTAAATTTCTTTATTCCATCAGTGGCTGATAAAATCGCCTACCTCATGGGCCTGAACTCAGCTGACATGCTGAAAGCTTTGTGCTTTCCTAGAGTCAAGGTTGGGAATGAGTTTGTCACTAAAGGGCAGACAGTGCCACAGGTAATACTACCGTCACAGAAACAAACGATTTTTACAATTACAATCATTCATTATAAATAACTTTTTTGTTCTTTCAAACAGGTCAACAATGCAACCATGGCTCTGAGTAAGGCAGTCTATGAGAAGATGTTCTTGTGGATGGTTGTCCGTATCAATGAAATGTTGGATACCAAACAGTCAAGGCAGTTCTTCATTGGTGTGCTGGATATTGCTGGGTTTGAAATTTTTGATGTAAGTAAATTAGGTGCTAAGCTAAATAACATTCCATTCAGAATTAAAGTGTGGACAGTAACTCATCTATTTCTGCTTAACAGTTCAATAGCCTGGAACAGCTGTGTATCAACTTCACTAATGAGAAACTACAACAGTTTTTCAACCACCACATGTTTGTGCTGGAACAAGAAGAATACAAGAAAGAAGGAATTGAGTGGGAGTTTATTGACTTTGGGATGGACCTGGCAGCTTGCATTGAGCTTATTGAAAAGGTGAGGAATGATAACCTAGTTAACCATTTTGGTAAGTAAACAAACTTTACACAAGTAAAATAAGCTTATTGTGTTTTTACACACAGCCAATGGGTATCTTCTCCATCCTTGAAGAAGAGTGTATGTTCCCCAAGGCAACAGACATGACATTTAAGAACAAGTTGTATGACCAACACCTTGGTAAAAGTGCACCATTCCAGAAGCCAAAGCCTACTAAAGGCAAGGCAGAGGCTCATTTCTCTCTGGTGCACTACGCTGGCACAGTGGACTACAACATCAATGGCTGGCTGGAGAAAAATAAAGACCCCCTGAATGACTCTGTTGTTCAGCTATACCAGAAGTCATCAGTTAAATTGTTATCTTCCCTGTTTGCTTCTCATGCCTCTGCTGATGGTGAGTTACAGTTCATTTTGAGGAGACTATTGTACTAAAAAAAACTTTATATTTTCTTTGGCTTTAAAATATTATTCCAATGCCACTGGGGGAAAGTGGCCTGAGTAAAACATGATGTGTCTTTAAAGTTGTTAAATTTGATGATTGCTGAATCAAAGTAAGTTTACTGGTATATTGAATCGACAGCTGAAGGAGGTCCCAAAAAAGGCGGAAAGAAGAAGGGTGGCTCCTTCCAAACCGTCTCAGCTCTATTTCGGGTAAATATTATACATGCATTTCGGCTAATCTAGCTTAATGTACTCAATGAATCCCTCAATGGGGCTTTGAAAGTGGATAACCACTTGTTTATGTGGTCGTTTTGCCAAACCAACAGGAAAACCTGGGCAAGCTGATGACCAACTTAAGAAGCACTCATCCACACTTTGTGCGTTGCCTTATTCCAAATGAGTCCAAGACACCAGGTTGGCTTATATTGCCTTTTCTTCTCTGTGCACGCAGCACTGTCCTGTAGTTCAATAGAAATTAGGTTAAAACAACCAAAAACTCTCAAGAACAACACCAATCCAATGTTATGACATGTCTTGGCTGGTAGAACTGTTTGATACAGTACTCTCTTCTTACCTTTAGGCCTGATGGAGAATGCCCTGGTAATCCACCAGTTGCGTTGTAATGGTGTACTAGAGGGTATCAGAATTTGCAGAAAGGGTTTCCCTAGTCGAATTCTCTATGGTGACTTTAAGCAGAGGTATTTATTTATTTATTTGTTAATTTTGCCCTTAATAAACATGTTGATTTAAGATGTAATTGCTACGTAAATATATATCAGTGTATTATAGGCACATATAGTTAATACAAATGCCCACTTGTGTATATCCACCTGTAAAGAGATTGTCTATATTTTAGATATAAAGTATTGAATGCCAGTGTCATCCCTGAAGGACAGTTCATTGACAACAAAAAAGCTTCAGAGAAGCTTCTTGGTTCCATTGATGTAGATCATACCCAGTACAAGTTTGGGCATACCAAGGTAGGATATGGCAGCAAAGATGAATTTCATTAGTATTGCCAAGAAAATTGTGTGTTAACAATTTATAATAATAAATATATATACAGGTGTTCTTCAAAGCTGGACTATTGGGTCTTCTTGAGGAGATGCGAGATGAAAAGCTTGCTATTCTTGTAACCATGACTCAGGCACTGTGCCGTGGTTTTCTTATGAGGAAGGAGTTTGTCAAAATGATGGAGAGAAGGTATTGTCTGTTAGGACTTTTAAGGAATTAAATTTGTTGCCAATACCCCAAAATACTGACAAAAGGACTCTAACACTGTAACAGAGAAGCTATCTTTACCATCCAATACAACATCCGCTCATTCATGAATGTGAAACACTGGCCATGGATGAAGCTGTATTTCAAGATCAAGCCACTTCTAAAGAGTGCAGAGACGGAGAAGGAAATGGCTGCCATGAAAGAGAATTTTGAGAAAATGAAAGAAGATTTGGCAAAGGCTCTAGCAAAGAAGAAAGAGCTTGAGGAAAAAATGGTTTCACTACTGCAGGAGAAAAATGACCTGCAGTTACAAGTAGCTGCAGTAAGTTCTGAGCGTGTCTTAAAACCGAGTTCCTTATGTTTTCGAGATTATAATCTATTTTTACTGAAAAGTGTGCTTTTAAGTGTGTTTCATCATTTCAATATTAGGAAGTTGAAAATCTCACTGACGCTGAGGAGAGATGTGAGGGGCTCATCAAAAGCAAGATCCAGCTCGAAGCCAAACTCAAAGAGGTAACCGAGAGACTGGAGGATGAAGAGGAAATCAATGCTGAACTGACTAGCAAGAAAAGAAAACTTGAGGATGAGTGTTCTGAACTGAAGAAGGATATTGACGATTTGGAGCTAACCTTAGCTAAAGTAGAGAAGGAGAAGCATGCTACTGAGAACAAGGTCTGTATTTGGTGGATTAAGGTATTTACATTTATTAAAACCCCACCAATGCTTATTCTAGTATGTTTTTAGGTCAAAAACCTTACTGAAGAAATGGCATGTCTAGATGAGACCATTGTGAAGTTGACAAAGGAGAAGAAAGCTCTTCAAGAGGCACATCAGCAAACGCTTGATGATCTCCAAGCAGAGGAAGACAAAGTCAATACTCTGACTAAAGCAAAGGTTAAGCTGGAACAACAAGTAGATGATGTAAGTTTCAGTAAAAAATGTAAACATTCTATTTTATATTATCAAACATATATTTTTAATAATTAAAATTTAAAAAAAATATTTATAAGTGCTCAATCCTTATCCCGCTTTATTATTCTATCATTGATAGCTTGAAGGTTCTCTTGAACAAGAGAAGAAGTTGCGTATGGATCTTGAACGAGCTAAGAGAAAGCTTGAGGGAGACCTGAAACTGGCCCAGGAATCCATAATGGATCTGGAAAACGACAAGCAACAAACAGATGAAAAGCTTAAAAAGTGAGAGTCCAAAGACCGTGACATTCACTAAAAAGATCTAATGAGACTCTTATTCAAAATGTTCACCTCTGAGATGTTTATTGTTCTCACCAACAGGAAGGACTTTGAGACAAGCCAACTTCTTAGCAGGATTGAGGATGAACAGTCTCTTGGAGCACAGCTTCAGAAAAAGATCAAAGAACTCCAGGTAGTTATAAACTACTTTGGGACTTGTAATCATTGTTTAGTGCTTATTAATGCAGTAGAACTCGTTACAGAATAATACCTTCATCATAGGCACGTATTGAGGAGCTTGAAGAGGAGATTGAAGCAGAGCGTTCTGCCCGTGCTAAAGTTGAAAAGCAGAGAGCTGATCTCTCCAGAGAACTGGAAGAGATCAGTGAGAGACTTGAAGAGGCCGGAGGTGCCACTTCTGCCCAAATTGAGATGAACAAGAAACGCGAAGCTGAGTTTCAAAAGTTGCGCCGTGATCTTGAAGAGTCCACCCTGCAGCATGAAGCCACTGCTGCAGCTCTCCGTAAGAAGCATGCTGACAGTGTGGCAGAGCTTGGGGAGCAGATTGACAACCTACAAAGGGTCAAGCAGAAGCTGGAAAAAGAGAAGAGTGAGTTTAAAATGGAGATTGATGATCTGGCGAGCAACATGGAAGCTGTTGCCAAAGCAAAGGTAAGTGAATCATTCCACAGTCCACACTACAAGACAGTGCACTGTGTGAGTACGAAATGTTTCAGACTTTTAAACCTGTGGCTTTTCTCAGACTAACCTTGAGAAGATGTGCCGTACACTAGAAGACCAAGTGAGTGAGTTCAAAACAAAGAATGATGAGCAGGTTCGTCAGCTAAATGACCTTGGAACCCAAAAAGCACGGCTTCAGACAGAAAATGGTAAATAATCTGAGCCTGAGGGATTAAGAGAGAGAGTGTGTGTGTGTGTGTGTGAGTGTGTGTGTGTGTGTGTGTATATATATATATATATATATATACTGCGATGACCAGGCGAGTTGTTCAGGGTGTACCCT
>JBCNYG010000006.1:15314546-15340859 GCA_039654305.1 Porochilus rendahli | reverse complement strand
GACCCTAATTAGGAATAAGTGGTTCAGAAAATGAATGAATGAATGAATGAATGTACGTACATTGACCTTAGAAAGTATGCTTTATAAAGATGGAGGTCTTGTATTTTATATTTTCAGGTACGTTACTGTGCTGTTTTACCTGAACACAGTAGATGAAGGAGGGGAAACCACATTTCCTGTAGCAGACAACAGAACCTATGATGAAGCGGTGAGTCTTCCTGATTTAAATATTTTGTGTACATGTTGGATCCATGCACTGTGCTAAAAACAGGATGCTTGTGTTTTTCAGTCTCTTATACAAGATGATGTTGATTTGATGGACACAAGAAAGCACTGCGATAAAGGCAACCTGAGGGTCAGGCCCACAATGGGGAAAGCAGTGTTCTGGTACAACTATCTGTCTGATGGAAATGGTAAGAAGGATGGGTTGCTGTTTTGTAATGTGTGTATTCTGCTGAGTTACAAACTCATATAACAATGTCTGCTGAACTCGGTTTGGAATGTATTTATTATGCATTAGTCCATCCATGGGAGCTAATTGGCTGAGGGAGGGAGGGACGACATACGCTCCTCTATCACTCACAGCAATCACCAGCCAATCCACTGGCGTCTGTGAGCTCACTCGTACAAAATGGGCGGATCGCGCTTTCCCTCCGAGTGTGTTGGGCCACCTCCAAATGCACATGCGCAGCAGTTAGTAAAGCATCACATGTCACTTACGCCCCTCCCTGGTTGGTGGTGGTCATATGTGATAGGGAGGCTTGACGGGTGGAAATTGGACAGGACTAAAATTAGGGGAGAAAAAATTAGGGGGAATAAAAAAAATGGGAGAAGGCAAATGGTGACCAGTTTTAAAAATCAGAATATTGTAATTTAGTCATCAGTTATAAGGTCTTGTCACAGAAACTTCACTTTCTGACTTACTGATTTCCTATGACAGCAAAGCCTACGACTATGTTAGGGTCATGTGATGTGCTCATTCATTCATTTTCTGAACTGCTTAATCCTAATTTATTAGTCATATCTGTATTATAGAAATTGTGCCTTAATAGTGGTGCTATTCTGCTTTTCCTGTTAAATTCTGTACTGAAGACTTACATGGGAATGTGCTGTATGACCTCTTTAGGCTGGGTGGGTGAACAGGATGAGTATGCACTACATGGAGGCTGTGTCGTCACTCGAGGGGTAAAATGGATCGCCAATAATTGGATCAATGTTGACCCAGACTACCAACGGCAAGTCCGGTATGAGCAGCTCATGTCTCAGCAGCAGGAGTCTTACGGCTCACACACGGAACTGTAATGACATATTCATGTATTTTAGAAGCCTTGCAGTACACATGCATTTGCAGGTTCACATTTGCAGAGACACGAGATAATCTATATATTCATACACATGAACATACGTAGCACGCACATACCAAGGCATGCACAAGCACATATAAACACACAGTGCACCGGAACATGCACACGCAATCATAGACTTGCATACACACGCATATATGTTAAAGACTTATTGTGACACAGGGATACAACTTTTATACTTGCATATGTGGTACATGTTGCTCTGTACAGCTACAGAGTTTTTAATTTATTTTATTATTTTATTTCTAAACACTTTGACATTGGTCAAATATTCAACTTTGATATTGATCATAAACAATGTGGTTTCATGGTGGTTTCACTGCAGCTGCGAAAGACAGATGGGAGAGACATTGATCCCAGCGGCCTTTGAAAAGAGAGTCAGGGCTTACTTTCTAGTCATTGAAATAAAAAGAAACTGGTTCATATCTGATTCCCCAAAACACACACCCACACACACACACAGACCCGGCCGCTACCCAATGATTGTCAATCGTTGTTACATAAAATCTATATTGTGCTTTGTTTTTTCCATGATGCCCATGATAGTTCACAGAAATAAAATGAAACTGGTTCATATCTGATTCCCCAACACGCGCACACACACACACACACACACCCCGCCACCACCCAATGATTGCCACTCATCATTACATAAAATCTATATTGTGCTTTGTTTTTTCCCCTTGATGCACATGATGCTGTTCACTGAGCTTAACCTCTCATGGAAAGTTCCTGTCTATGTAAATGTAATGAATATCATAATATTACTTTACTGCAATTTCCGTAAGCTGTCAAATGTCAAGTAATATTAACAATAACAACATATTGCTCAAGCGAAAGGTCTTAACTTACTAGGACCGAGTGTGCACTCATGGACTGCAGACAGTCAAACACACACAATTTCCTGTGGAACAAAAATCGGGATGTAAAAGTAATCACTTTACTTTCAAATGCAGAGCTTTTGTTTTGTTATATCGTACACATCTATGATTCTGAATGGATCACACAATCATTGTGTCACTATTAGGTTTCATTAATTGTACTTTGATAAAGTCAATCATTTTAGTCAGTTAAAATGGGAAATTTAAGATGCACCTACTGACAATTATTATAAATATTTACACAGTGATAAAAAGCGGAGCATTCTGGGTATTGTTGCACTCCTGATTATACACTCATAGAAGTGCACTTGCTAACAAAAATACTCATAATCATGATTCTTTTCTTCTATTACGTCAATGTAGCAGAAATAGAAGACAACAATCATATGATTCATGAACGAAGAAGTAGAACTTATGAATTATGGCTCAGCCATGGAGCAGAGCTCAGTCATATGTATCCGCCGTTAAATTTCTGCTTTAATGTCCTGATGTTTATATATTAAGAACAATTTGGAACATGGTAAATTTTGCTTTAACCCCCCCAGTTTTTTAAGTGAACAAAAATATCGGACCATCTGACTGGCATGTGTACTATGTTAGATAGATTGTTTAAACAATTACAAAAGCCACAATATAGCAGGGCTGAAGGTGTTGCATTCCACTGTTTGGAGTAGACCAGATTCTGTCTGTCCTGTCTCTTTTTCTCAAAGATGGTGTACATAGTTAGTTTGTTCAGATTCATCCAAATCAACTCTTAACTACCCATAACAGGTTTACTCTAATTATTTAACAAATAGTAGTGTATACACTACATGGCCAAAAGAAAACAGTCCAGCACACTATTTTGTTGGACCCCCTTGCCATTGTTTAATAAACTTAAGCAACTTCATCACATTCATTTCCATCCAGTGTTGGGTTCAAATTCACCAACATCTTGATGATGAGAAAACTGAGCCACTCCTTAGTCTTCTCCAGCACATCCCAAAAACCTTCACTAGAGTTGAGGTCAGGACTCTGTGCTGCCAGTTTCCTCTCATGCTTCCTGAAACTCTTTCAATATCTGAGCCCCTATTTCATATCCGTGCCATCGGGGGAAGAAAAAGTCCATTGATGGGATAACCTCTTCGTTCAGTACATTCTGGTCTTCAGCCACATAATGTTGCTGAGCCTCGACCTGAACAAATGAAGCAACAGTGCCATGGAAACCATGCGCTGTAATCCAGGCTAAAGGTGGTCCAACTAAATATTAGTGTATGACTTTTTTGGCCAGGCAGTGTAATGTGCTTTCCTAGCCTCTTCCCATATATTTGTTTGAGGTCATGTTATGAATGTTGTCCTACCTCACCAAAGTCTATGGTCACAAGCTGCTCCTGCCCTGTACTTCACCGAAATGGTGTGTTTTTTTTAGTTTGCTATTTTGTGGTTTCTTGCATTGGGTAAAAGGAAAAGCTAGGCAGGATTTTCAATCTTTTAAAAAATACTGTAATCTCTCACAGGCCACACCTGTTGCCAAGTCCTCCTTTTACATAAGTATACTCTAAATGCTGAACCAAAATACAATTTTAGTGTTGTGTCCTTACATAAATTTTCTAAACAAATCTAATTTATAGCAGCACAAAAAAATTCTGACGATCTAGACACACACACATACAGATGCTTAACTACATGTGCTGTCCGTGAACCAATACTGTTCTTGCATGTTGTTGATTTCACATCCTGTGTCCCACATTCAAAACTCTTAAACATCGAACTGTTCCTAAGATATCTGGACTAACGCCCAAAATGTTAGTGTGAATTCAGGGTCGAGTGATGTTTATGCAATGAAAGATAACACAATGTTTTATTGCTGTCACATTCTGTATAGTGGTTCCCAAAGTAAGGTCTGTGAAGCCTTGTATTTTCTTTTTTACATTTGGTAAGTTGGGTAAATTTATGAAACATAGTATATTTATTATTGAATGAGTTTATTCCAAACCTTAAAGCTCAAAAACTTCATAAACAGGAAGCACCAAGGCGTTGATTAATTGACAAAATATTATTGGATACATTTGTTTACTGTAAATGAACTAGATCTGTACCTGATGGATGCAATTTATTTTACAGATAAAGGAATCACAGACCTCAAAAACCATAACAAATATTTCTGTAGAACACTGAAGGCACCATTTATTTATTTATTTATTTATGGGAATGCAGCCATATTTTATAATCTTTGTTTACATATTTATGCACTACAATACCTCCTAAGGAGTGTGAAGGAATGTTCGCTTGAGTTTTCATTGGATAAAAGGGATTCAGTACATGTATGCTATTCCACTCATGGAGAAAGCAGATGTCATCTTTGTACTAAAGCTTTATGTTGTGCTCAAACCCATGATTTGTCTCTTACATCTGTTCCATCACAGTATGTCTCAACTGATGCTTGAACAAATTCATACTCTGTACACGGGTTGGGATTTTCAATTGCTATTTATTTAGTTTTATGTCACCTGCATCCATAACGTTATTTATTGTAAAAATGTTTTCAGAAGTCACAAAAATAAGCTGTGTTATTTTCTTTAAACATTAAGATGTTAATTTTTAATATAATAAAAGAAAAAAAAGATTTAAAAAGTATGTGCATTTTTTTCCCCTTCCTACTTTAGTCGTAGTCAGTTCTCACCCATCAAAGAGTTCTTCTCCATCACATGACACCTACCAACCAGAGAGGGTGAAGAATGTGCTTCTTCCAAGGCATCTATCCCTTGCAAGCTCACAATTAGCTAGTGCTGAGTGTGATTGACAGGGAGGAGACTGCATACCAGCCCTCCCTCCCCGAGAGCTCGGCCAATTAGCTTTCATGGGCTCCTGGCCACAGATTGCTGCACGCATCAAGGCCCGAGTATGCAAAATTTCTGGTGAAACTGGCACAGAGTATATGCCTTTTTAATAATTTAAATCAATACAATGCATTAGTGGGACAATCCATACACATGTACATGAGGAGGTATCCATAATAAATATAATGTAAAATTCTCAAAACTCAGGGATCGGCCCTACTGATGGTGCTCATTTTTCGCTGTTCAACTAAGGCAGAAGTTATTTTATACAAGACAGAGAAAGTCACATTTATACAGGTAACAGTGGTGGCACCACATTGTGTGTGGGATAGGGAAAAAACAGTTTGCAGCAGATGTTCACGGTGGTTAATGTCTCAGAGTCTGGTGCTGCCCATACTCTGAAATGAAGATTTTAATTTATGCATTAGATATAAATAAGTATAAACAATTCACAGTGTACACACTAATGAATACTCAGCAGCAAAAGGAAAAAAATAAATGCAATAATTGTAAAAGTACTGAGCGAAGTATTTTTATTCGTAATCTCTTCAGCAAACACTAGGACATTACTCAGTAATATCACATATACTCAGTAACATACTCAGTAATATACTCAGTAATAGCACATGGTGGCTATTACAGCCTTTGGTTTTCTGGAATCACATATGTGTTTCTTTCTTTTTGTGTGGATGTAAATATATTTGTGAGTATCTATGGCATGCTCACCACTGCTGTTTCGTTGCTGGGAATAGTTGTTGCACCGTGGTGTTTGAGGCAGTACAGCACGGCATCATGTACTGAAGTAAAGAGATGTTCTTTGGAAATGTCAGTAAAAAAGTCCCCTTTCTCGAGCTGCTCCACGACAGGAACTAAAGGTAATACCACACCAATATGAACATTCAGTGTGCAGAATATAAAACAGCCAACCAACAAATTACACTGAAGACATTAGATAAAGATTGTATGAAGGATACACTAGAATAAAATCTTCATGGCCAAAAGACAGTCATAAAATTTAAACTTAAGACTGTTTGAATTGAAAACCATGTGCGGGGTTTTCTTTTTATGAATTAGCTTGTTGTACTGAGGCATACTTTGTTTTGTCTTTGCAAACTGAAAAGCATTACTATAAGGCAGGGGTGCCCAATCCTGTTCCTGATCGCAAACCAACCCTAATTATGCCCACCTGGCCATCCAATCATCTAATCAAGACTTAAGACTTGGAAATGAAGACAGAAAGCAATGATTGGATTTGTCAGATGGGCCCCATTAGGGTTGGAGTTAAAATCTTCTGCAAGGTGCATCACCAGAAACAGGATAGGGCATCCCTTATATAAAGTTATATATGAATGAATTACTGTAGAGTAATTTAATACATTGAATATGAGTAAATTTTTTTTAGCTATTACTCCACAAAAATGATCTTAAGAACTTGCCCTGTGATAGGCATTCTGTGGTCGCCGGTGATGTATCAAACCAGTTGGCTAAAAAATTTTTTTAGGGCGAAAACAACAGATCATAAAACAACGGCTCTTTCTTCGGCGGCTGAGGAGGTTTGGCATGGACTCCAGAATGTTCACCAACTTCTACCGATGCACCATTGAGAGTATTCTGTCTGGCTGCAGATTCAGGGACAGTGTCCATCACGCTACTAAACTGCAAAAATACCAGACAGTCTGCACACTTTTTACACACTAATTGTACACACGCACTGCACAAACACTACCTCTGCACTGCGAACACTAGTATTCTGTTTTTATCCTACTGTGTACATATACACACACACACATATATATAAACCTGAGTCGTTATGTGTTTATGAATGGGAAACCATGAAACAGGCTTGTAGGGATGAAATTGTACTCCTTTTTCCCCCCTCATACCACATATTTTGCTCTACTTCGATGTATTGAGCACTGTCTTATAGAAAATCGACTCGGATTTTATATATACATTTATATTTACATATAGTCACGTTCTTTTTAGTTTGTGTGTATACATAAATTCCTTTTACTTTATGTGTAAATATATATTCCATTTAGTTATATAGTTTTTATTCTTACTTTATATTTTATCTCAATGTTAAATTTATGTGTAATTTGTTCCTTAAGTGAACTTTTGAGGGGGATCTGAGTCCAAGAATCCCATTGCCGGAACTGATGTTTCATTGTTACCTGTATATGACAAACTTGAAACTATTAATTTAATTTAGGGGATTCTTGTCAATGTCAACTGTAAAAAGCACTTTACAATTAAAACTGAACCGAATTGAATTGACCAGACATAATTGGAGGCTCACATGGTGCATACTTTGAAATACTGCAATTGCATATTTACCATGTCATATAAATATCCAGTGCCATTTAAGATTAAAAATTTTTGTTTTATTTATATTTTGCTTGGGTCACACTTACCTTGACAGCCTGCAATGTAGATATGCACATCGATCTCTCCAAAGTCATGGAATATCTATCAACAGAGGGCAAATATTTAGTATTGTTGTTACGTTTGATACCAAGTCTCTGAAATGAGAGCATCGTTCAGACTCATCTTGATTTATCAGTGACACACTCACACTTCTTAAGGTCTTGATCGCCACAGTGTCTAAGAAGTTGGCTGTAGAAAGGTCTAGGATGATGGAATGGATATCCCAGGTCCATTTTCCCAGTGAGCCTAGCGAAACTCTTTCCAGGTCCCTGCTAAGTGTGTCCTCACTGCTGGACCCCAGTGTAGTAGTGTCAGCATCCTGCAAATCTGACATGGACCCTAGTGTGGTGGTGTCAGGATCAGTACCCTTTAGGTACACCCAACTGTTATGTGGGGTCTCAGGCATGACAAACACTGTGCAGTTTTCTCTGTCCTTCCACTCCTCTTCTGGGATTATATTATCATCACATATTTCTTTAAAATGTTCTGCCTCTTCTTCAACTGAGAAGACACACCCTCTGGTGCGCTGAGAGGCTGCTCTGAGAACTTGTTTCTGCAAGAAAAAATAGTTCTTAAGCGTTAACTAATTAGTATTCGGATAAGTAACGGTGATATGGTACAGTAAGTAACCATGAGTCAAATATCTAAATACAATAGTGTTGTTGAAAACATATGTATTATAGCAAAATAATTTTAATAACAATATTTTTTTAAGCTATCTGTGAAGCCATGCAACAGGAGAATTTTATTTCTAATAATTCAACTTCTAATTCAGTAATATCATACTAGGAAGTATGAGATCATTCAGTTAATATAAAAGAATTGAATAATGCCCCACATGTCTTTTGGCTGCTCTCTTCGCCCTTCTTTCTGCTCTCCTCTCTCTTCGTCTCTGCTCCTCTTCTTGTCTGCGCTTATAACTAATCATCTTCGTAATGTCCAAGCCACTCTGTAATCACAATCATCAGCCACAAAAAAGGTGTGAGATAAAGCATAAAGATGATAAACAATGTGTCTCTGCAGTATGCTGAAATATTAAGATGAAATAAATCAAATGTGTACCTTTTGTTTGAGGGCTTCCAGGTAGAGTTCAGCATTAGCAAAGTATATGGTGGCTGAAGAGCGGAATATGATGATGCCTGGCACCTCCCTTACCTGTAACACACATAAATGTATCCATAGTATATTTTTAATGGTAAAACATAATTTGCATTTTTTCAAACTATTTACAGTGCCATGAAAAAGGAAATCTACCTCCCTTCTGATATATTGTATTTTTTACTCAGTCGTTTCAGATCTTTAAACAAAATTTATTACAATACAATAAAAAATTGAGTAAATCAATACTACAGGTTTTCAACTTTTGATCAGTTATGTTTTCCAGCACTACCTTTACACAACCACACATTTATGATCACTACTAGCCCTGTTGAATCAAAACATTCATTTAAATAAGCAGCTAAGAGACACAATGCTACAATCAGAAAATAAAAAAAAAAAAATCGGGAAAAAGATAAGAAAGTTACTGAAATACATCAGGATGGAAAGGGTTACAAAATGAATTTGATGGTTGTAAGATCCCATGAACCCCAGTGAGAGACATTATCTCAAAATAGAGAAAATTTGCAACAAAAATGACAAGCCTAAAAAATTCCTCCAAGTAGCCAGCATTCATTTTGCCACCATTAGAGGTAGAGACTGGGCAAAATGGTTAACATTGGGAGTCACAGTTTTTAACCAAGATGAACATAAACACTTCTCCAACCGGTAGTATTGGCTGTGTATGTATTACTACCAGAGTAACTATATGACTGTTGTTTACATAGCACAGTTGGATGATGTTTATTTATCTAATTAAAATAATTACCAAACTATATTGCAATCCAATCTAGTGATTTAAATTAAGCATGTTTTTCTTTCTTTCATGATCTAAATAAAGCATGGACTGCTGTAAGGGCAATGACCTGATGGGCTTAAATGAAGAAAGTCAGTTTGATTTGTTTCTCTGTGAAGTGATAAAAACACAATACCAACACTAATAAATACACAGTACTCAACCCAGACATAGGGGTCACCCAACCAGCCTGCTTAGTGCCGGTGTATTTAGGTATAAAGATTCAAACAATTCTCAGGAAACAAGGTTAAACAAGGCAAGATGAAGATGTATAATATCCACATATCTCACCTTTTGGTGTGTCTTTATGTCCAAATAAAGCTCAGTACCAGGAAGATGGCCCAAGACAGAGTACAGGGGCCTGTGAAAGCAGGATGCACTCATTTAGAAGCATTTACACCAGAAAGATTAAACATTTTCTCACCTTTGTTGTTTCTCACCTTTGTGTTCTGAAGATAACAGTAAGCAGGGCAAAGCCAAGAGCGGCTGCCAAGCCCATGTCCATATTAAAGAGGACAGTGGACACCCATGTCACCAACCACACCAACTATATACAACAAATAAATGTACATTTAAATAAAGTTATTTACAGTATGTTTCCTTTGATTACAATAAATTGTATTTCCTAAATTTGAACGGCAGAGATAAGGTAAAGTCTGTTGGGCTTTTACACCCGAGCCTACTGGCTAATCAGAAGCTTGTTCTGGATTCGGTAGCTTAAAGCAACTACTCCTCCTGGATGGAATGCTAGTCCATCACAGTTTTCCTCCGCTGTACTTATTGGTACCTATTTACTATACTGCTGTGTGGACGGAGGCACACTTTTAGTGAAGTCCTTGTTCAAGTGTCTTAGCATGGTGGGGGTCTAATGGGATTAGAACTTTTCCAATCATGATCCCAGCACCCTAATCACTACAACAGCAGCCCCACACAGAGAATACAGTTGGTCATTGATCTGTTTTACATTTAAAATAGCGTGCTTAAACACTTTACTAATAGAATGTGTAACATTGTTGAAAGATTAAGACGTCCTACCAGATCAATTTTGCTTCTCCGCCACAGTGTCAAAATGTCACCATACTGCTTGAACATGCTTTTCAGATTCACACATACAATGGCAGACAGCACTGCCTGTAGGAAGACACACACACACACACGTGTATTATGGTCCACAGACTTGCTGAGAATACTGAGATTAAAGGATATTGAGATATACCTTGGGCAACTGCTGAAACAGTGATCCTAACTTCAACGTAGTCACCAGCACTATCACAGCTGCAACCACACCTGTCATCTACAGCAGAGCAACAGAACAACGATTATACACTATAGGGAGTATTCTTTATATGGTATGTAGAGTCATGAGGTATGTGTAACACTAGGTTTGTAAAGCTTACGCTACATGTAACGTTAAGTGCTTATGTTATGTGCCTGTGTTATGTTGTGCGTATTGCCTGTGTTCTGCCTCCAGCGGTCTCCTGTATTAGACTTCGAGACATAGAAGCACAGACAGAGAAACACTGGAAAAAACCTCCAACTGCATTACTGAGACCCAAAGCCACCAACTCCTATTTAAAAATGGGGGGGGGGGTTGGTGTTACACGTGCATTTATTAAAATCTGATTAAAATTTCCATCGGCAGTGATGACTTGTCATCTCACCTGATTGCTGCACACTTTGTAGCCATGCTTCAGAGCAAAAGTTTTGCCCAAGGAGATGGAAATCGCATATCCTACAATGGCCAGGGCAAAAGCATCCACTACCACTTCAGAAAAGATACTGGGGTTTGGCATAGTGGGAGGCTGAAGCCTGAATAATCCAAGAGAAAGAATAATACGACAGTAAAGTAAAATGTGCTTAATGGAACGTCCTGTATTTATGTAAGATGCTGTACGAGCTGAATAATACCAATATTGAAAAAACCTTACCCACTTGGGATATCTCCAACTACTGAAATTTCATAGGTCTCATTTAGATGAGTGTGGAACGATATCAGAGTACCTGCCACAATCTAGTAAAGAGCCAAAAGTGTGCTGAGCATCCAGTTACTAATTATGAAACACTGGAAATAAATACGAAATTAACAATAAAAAAATATAAAATGAAAAAGAAAGACATACCACAATGAGTTCAACCGGAATTGGCACTGGCAGTTTTTCTCTGTACCTACTGTTCAACTCTTTGGCAATGATAAGGACTACAATGGACACAACACTGACCAGCAGAGAGGGCAGGTGAGTGCTAGGCAGCTGCACAAGAACATCTACTAAAGTCTGAAAATACACAAAACACAAGGTGTGGTGGGTAAGTGATGACGTTTGTGCATTTGTTGTACACAGGAGCAAATGCAGTGAATGTCTGATTACTTACATACGCCAGTGAGAACGGCCCGTTGAATCGTGTCGGAGACACTCCGAAGATGTACTTTAACTGAGCCACTACTGCATGAACGGAGGCTGCGGTGGTGTACGCTCTCACTAATGGTTCTGAGAGGTACGTACCCACAAAGCCAAACTGTGCCAAACCAAGGATCACCTTAAAAATAAAGTAAATGTATTTTGTATATTTTATTACTGTTGTAATTCTGAAAGAATTCTGCATTATCTGATGAGTGTGAGTGTGTGTGTGTGAACCTGAATTAGTCCTCCTAATACTGTAGTAGCTGCGGCAACCTGAATTCTTTGAAGATCTCTAGCAGTGATGTTCACCTCCGCTGTTGCATTAGTGCCATTAAGGATGAGAAAATTGGCATCAGGGGCTAGTCTCTCTGTAACACTGCCCACCATGACACTGAGAATCGTGAATGTGCCTGCAAACACATACATACAAAAGCAAAATTGGCTGAAAAAAATGCTTGATTAACAGCCATTTAGAAAACATCAATATTTTACCCATAATGCCAATTTCAGTAGTGCTTCTTTTCACTAGTATATGAATTATTCTCACTTCATTATTGTAAACCGATTCTAAATTTATGCAAAATGAAGTGCAAATGTATTTAGTTAAACATATGTTAGTGTATAAATCTCTTCACCTATAGAAATATGTCTGGAAGACCCGAAGAAGAAATAAACCAGTGCAGGGTAAAAAGAGGTATACAGTCCAAAAACTGGTGGCAGTGAAGCAAGCAACGCATATGCCATTCCTGCAACACACACACACACACACACACACACACACACACACACACACACACACACACACACACACACACACACACACACACAAATTCTTGTGAGGTCCTAATATTGATATACTGCAGCTAGCCTACACCTAACCCTAATCTCAATTACACTCAACTACCCTTAAATACTCAGTAACCCTTCCTGGCTTAGAGGTAGTACAAGACTAATGGTTAGAGAAGCAGGTTTGGGACCGAAAGGTTGCTCGTTCGATTCCTGAACCATCAAGAAAAACGTGTGGCTGCAATGAGAGTGAGCAGCACCTTCGCCTTCCTCCATTCTCATAGCTAAAATGCTCTTGAGCAAGGCATCTCTCTGAGCTGTCCACCGCTCTGACTGTGTGCTCTCTTTGGACGGGTTAAATAAAGAGTCTAATTTCCCTTGCAAGATTAACGCTCCAATGTTTTGACTTTTCTCCTTTTCTAAGGATAGTGGAAAAATCTTAAAATACAGAAGCTCTCACCTTGCGGCAAGTGCATAATACCCACACTGATGCCAGAGATAAGGTCTGCCATGCCATAGTCCCAGATAGAATAACGTGGTAACCAGTAAAGCACAGGTAAACAGCCTGTCACTCTGCGCTTGAGTCTGGGAATAGAACACCTGTGAGAAAAAGAGAAGGGAATTAGGAAAAGAATGAAATAATTTTCATTTTACTATAAAATCATAGGAATAAGATAAGTCACCACCACTGACACACACACACACACACACACACACACACACTTAAATACCTTTATTTTTAATAAAGTGTCTCACCTGAGAGATTTTTTGAGGCGACAAGAGAAAGGAATGTGGGTTTGTGAAGGGTCCAGTCTCCAAGCCAGTTTCTCCAGCCTCTCTTCATCCAGAATCTCCCTCTCCACACAGTACCCTAAACTATTCTTCCCAGTGTCCATACTTACAGCACAAATCTAGTTCAGATGTAACTTAGAAACATTTCCTGACCCTATCATTCACCAACATCACCCTTTTGATTTCTAGGGTTTCTACTCACACTCACAGACACTTAAATAGGATGGGGAAGACTTAGCAAAAGAGGTTAACTTTTTGGCTAATGATTACTTCAAGTAAAACCTAAAAATCCTTATTTGTAAACCACAAATAACTATTAATATACAAAATGAACACTGAATACAAAACACTGAATAATGTCTATCCTGTGCTTCTGCTGATTCTTTATTTTCCACTGGTGTGTTCTAGTTAACTTTTTTGTTGCAGTACCGGATCTTGCTCAGATGTTGGTTAACACATGAATGAATTAATAATCTCTTCAGTGGGAACAGGAAGAGAATTTTAGCCATCAGTCTCTGATTCATCATTTTCTACAACATACCATCAACCCAGCAGGGTTCAAATCTTCACTGTGGCACTCACGCTCTTAAACTAAATGAAGCTTTAAATTCATTCTTCTTATACCTTTTAAGCACCTGATATCCTCATGGGATGTTTCAGCTACAAAAAAAACGACTTTCAATTTTATTATGTACTCTGTTAACTCCAGATTAATAATGTATTAATAAATAATATTCTTTTTTTATTAACAAATAAAATGATGGCCCTGCGATGGCCTGGCGAGCTGTCCAGGGTCTACCCCGCCCTCGCCCAGAGTCAGCTGAGATGGGCGCCAGCCTACCCGCGACCCTAATCAGGAATAATTGGTTCGGAAAATGAATGAATGAATGAATATTTACAAATAAGTAAACTAATGCTATAATAGTAATAATTTTAAACTCTTAAAATCTCAGTAAGTTGAAGTTTTTTCTGTGCAAATTTACTGCATTCGACACTTGTCAAATGAAAACTATCCAAAGTTCATCTTTCTATTAATAGTGCTGCTCAGTGTTTAAAGATTACCTTACATTGCACAAGGACCATGAGCTACAAACCTGTGTTTCACTTATTACTCACCTGTTTACACACAAGGCATCATAATGGTTTCGTAATTGGAAAATACAGAATACCAATTGAAATGTCCTGAAAATATATAATTACTGCAAATTCCACGAAGTCTGTAATATATGAAGTCATTTTTTACCCTGGACAATTTGTAATTGATAAAAATAAACCAGCTGCAAAGTAATTATTATTTAAAATAAGATTAAGAAAATAAATAAATAAACGTACATAAATTAGTAAGAATGTGAGGACAGGAAGCTGTAAAATATTAAAGGCTTAATTTAGATTTCTCAATGATCACAACCTAAACAAGTGATCATAATATACCAAAAGTAGGTGAACACCTGACACACCTGCATATGAGCTTTTCCAAAACTGCTGACAATGTTTGAAGCACACATCTGTCTAGAAATTATTTGTATGCTGTAGTATTAACATTGCCCTACACTGGAACATAAGTTGGCCAAACTTATTTCAAGACAATGCCCCATTTCAGAGGTCTTTACCATGGTCCATGGTCACATAGTTTGCCAAGGTTGGAGTTGTGGAACTTACCTAGAGAATTGACATCATTCTCACTGAACAGCTTTGGGATGAACTGGAATGCTGACTGCACACCAGATGTCCTCCTCCACATCAGTGCCTGACTGCCTGACCTACAGTCCTGACCTACTTTGCAAATCTATGGGGAATAAATCTGTGGTAATGCTAGGTGTCCACATACTTCTGGCTATGTAGCGTATGCATCCATAGTCTGCCATGCTCTTTATCCCTTCAATCAGTAAACCGACTACTGGTATTGAATGTGATTCTCCTTTAAGAACTGAATGCACAGCCACAGGACCTGACATCACTTTAACAGCATGATGGGGTGAAATCTAATCCCCAGATACCCAGCGGCTCAAAGGGCCACTCCAGATCTTGAAACATGAGAAAAAACAACAAAACAAACACATTTCTCTTCACCATTTTACTAAATATAAACTCAATGTTTCTTGAACAGAATGCAAATTTCTTTTATCTTTTCTCAAAAAAAGATCTTGTCTCTTCTGATACCCCACTGGTTATTTGAAACATCATGGTCTATTATTAGCCCTGTTGCTTGGCATGGGGCACCGAGGGTCCAGTAAACAGATTTTTCACACTGTCTCTCCTCCTCGTTGTACTGTGTGTATGTGGTCTATGTAATGGACGACTTGCCTCCTGAATGCAAAGAACTCTGGAAATAAGGTCTCTGGTATGACACATCAGTGCTTGTCCTAATCTTATTTGTTAAGTTTCTTTTGCTCAGTATGTGATACTGATCTTGAAACAGCAGTGACAGTGATCTCTACTTACAGAAAGCTTGTTATGTACTGACTAATCATTGGTGGTATTTCACTTTTAGTGGGATTTCACTTTTGTAGATATAAAAATGTGCACTAAAAGTATAGACGATTGTGCATGAAAAGAAGAACGAACTGTGCTGTTTATAGTTCAGTCTTTGTGCTTTTAAACATGGACTAAAATAGAGTGTCCCAGATGTACCCTCTCAAATAACTACACCAGCTAAGTGTGTGTCTTGCTCTGTCTTTTACCAGATATCATCAGTCCCTGCCTTTTTGTAAAAGATGACTTCCAGAATGTCTGTAGCCAAATAGAAACTCTTGGTTAAAGTGAAACAATTAAAAAAGTAAGAAGAAAAGAAGAAGTCCCCAATAAGAAACAGAATGGATCTGAGAGCTAAGCATGGACTGATGCTGTTGGAACAGCTAAATCGCATGCGTGAAGCAGAGCAGTTAACAGATGTGGTTTTAGTTGCAGAAGGCATCAGCTTCCCTTGTCACCGTTCAGTTCTTGCTGCGTTCAGCCCTTATTTCCGGGTCATGTTTACCTGTGGCCTGCGTGAGAGTGTAAACCGTCAGGTGGTACTGAGAGACATGCCAGCGCAAAGCTTAGCCCTCTTGCTGGAGTACATGTATAGCTCCAAGCTTCCACTTTCCCCTAACAATGTGCAGGGCATTTCAGTCGCCGCATTCCTCTTGCAGATGGATGACGTCTTCAGCCGCTGCCAGATCTATATGACAGACAACATGGACGCCTCCAACTGCCTGGGGATCTATTACTATGCTCGGGATTTAGGGGCTGAGGAATTAGCAGAGCAGGCTCAGCGTTACCTCCGACAGCACTTTACAGAGGTGTGTCTCAGTGAGGAAGTGATGGAACTGGAAGCCTATCAACTTGGGGCATTGCTAGCTTCAGATGACCTTAACGTCACCCGAGAGGAAACCATTCTAGACTTAGTGCTGAGATGGGTGAAACATTGCTCAGTTGGTGTGAGTCTAGGTGAAGAAAATCGTAGCAGTCAGCTTCCAGAACTTTTGCAGAAGGTACGGCTTCCACTTGTGAGTGTCAGCTATCTGAAGGAGGCCCTTCGCCGAAATACAGCACTGCTGGCTGATGCAGAATGTCTACAGATGATGGAAGATGCAATCGAAGCAGCTGGTTTGCATCCAGAGGCTCCAGCCCGACGACTGAAGCTACGGTATGGCATGGAGACAACTGATCTACTTCTATGTATCGGCAATGATAACGGTGGAATACGCTCGCGCTATGGAAGCTATTCAGACCGCAGCTACTGTTACGCTCCAGCTACCGGGCGTACATTTTTCATCACTTCCCCTCGATATGGTGATGCCCTTGGATATGTATGCACTGGGGTTGTAACAGAGCGCAATGACATTATTGTTGCTGGAGAGTTAGGGCCACGAAGACTGGCAAGACAAAAGGAAAAGAATGTGGAAATTTTCAAGTAAGGGTCAAGTATAAAAAGTGATAAAATAATTCCTTACATCCTTACACATTCATGCAATTACCCAATCCTGTGGCAGCAGTTCAGTGAGCACATTCATACAGATACAGTTACAATGCATCAATTAATATTTACTTTTTGTAAATAGCTCTGCAAAGCTAGCAATACCCCTCAGCCCATGTACCACATCATAAAAGGTATGCTCAGTCCCAAAATGAACACCAAAAAATTTAATGATTTTTAAGTTAATGGCCAGAATGCAAATTCAAGTGGTGCCGTGATGGCCATATTGGATATTGCACTTTGATAAAAATCGATAGGCTTGGGTAATTACACAGTACAAACATCCACACTTAAAACATTTTGGTGTCGATGTTTAAAATGTGTAACCATACAAGCCTATCAATTTTCATCACAGTCCGATATCCAATACGGCTCATGCAGCTGCCATCTTAAATTTGCATTCCGTGCACTGACTCAAAAACGGCATCAATGATCACCACCATTTTTGGTGTGAACTTTGCGACTGTGTAATGACACAAGCCTTTAAATTTTTGTTGTGGTCTGATATCCGCTGCCATCTAGAATTTGCGTCCTGCACGTTAATTAAAAAACATCACCACTGATCATCACCATTTTTGGAATCCACCTCAGGACTGGGCATACCTTTTATAGTGTGTGGGCTGAAGGATTTCACCCACTTTGTAGAGATATTTTTCTATTAAAAGACTTTAGTAATATTCCTTCATATAATCCTAAACTGATATTGTAAATATCCACTGACCACTGGCATAAGTACAGTTGGTTCACTGGAAGATTATATTAGTTGAGTAAGTGACCTACAACTAGCAAAGCTTTTAAGAATGACGTGATAATTGTTTTGGCAATAATTATGCAATGCTTTGCACAATTCACTGTTCAATATGTATAACAATCATTTTTGGAAATTACTTTGGTTTGGACAATATACATTTTTTATGCTGCAAAACAAAAAACAAGACTTTTTTATAAATCAATCAAAGTTTTTTTTTATCAGTACACTATATCATATTTGATTTTAAATATTATTACATCATCTGGGAGTATAGTGTGGAAACAACTGTTTAATCAAACTTTTTTTTTTTTTTTTTTTTTAGATATAATATGGAAGCTCAAGGTAGTTGGAAGCACCTGAGTTCAACAGAATACCGTGACTCATATGGCCTGAGTTCCCTGGGTGATAACCTATACCTAATAGGAGGTCAGATGATGCTGAAGAACCAGTACCTCATTACCAACAGTGTTGCACGCTGGTCTTTACAGGGCGGCCCCTGGCGCAGTGCTGCTCCTTTACCAATGCCCTTGGCCTATCACAGTGTAGTCCGGATTAAAAACTGCCTGTATGTACTTGGAGGAAGGACACCACAGGTTAGAGTAATTAACATTGTTTTAAGCTTTCCCACTCTGACACTACAGATGGTCCTGGCATGCACTTTCTTTAGTTTTAAGTTCATTTGTTTATGAGTTGGTGTTGGAACACTAGTGTACAATTCTTGGCTGTTCTAGGACCGCAACAAGGATTCTATTACCTCAACATGAAATCAAATCATACTGAGAGAGAACAGTAATTGTGTCAATCTGTAACCTTACACTGTCTTTTTCTTGCTCTATTTAACTGCACCTGTTGTGACTCATCTTGTGCACGACAGACATATCATGCTGATGAGGAGCCTGACCGTATGAGTAACCGCCTACTTATGTATGACTCAGAGAACAACAAGTGGAATGAGCTCTGTCCAATGAAATATTCCAAATATCGCTGCAGTGCCGTGGCACTCAATGGGGAGATATATGTTATAGGTGAGAGGCCAAAAGCCATTGAATAGCATTTATTTTTAGCCTATCTACTGGGAAGACAACATTTACTTGGCAAAAAAAATTAAGAGTTTTTGTTTAGTTTTTTTAATCAGGAATCACTCACTGTGGAGGAAAAATTATAGAATCACCATGTAATTTGCATTTCTAAAACAATTAGTATACAGTTTTTTAAAAGTGCTTACAGACTTTAACAAACTGTTGGATTTGGCTAATCAGAAGGAAATATGGCCCCGATAAAAGAAATGTCAATTTAAACAATGGAAAGAATTATGAACCTACTTCAAGAAAGTCATTCAACAGAGAATGTACCAAGAGATGTTGGTTATTCACTGTCAGCAGTGTCTAAAATGTAGTGCAAGTATAAACAAATGGAGTGTTACAAAAGGAGAACCTATGGATAGACCAGGTACCATATCTCTTAATATTTATCACAAAGGAAAAAAGAAAAGAAATAAAAGAGCTGGATCCTCTCAGTGAGTTGGTTTCATAATTTTCCCAGAGATTTAGTTAAAGAAAAAGTTAAATTAAACTTAAACTATGCAACATTGATTCTTACACATTAAATGAAAAGTGTCACCTTTTATTCGTACTGATATACCCTGTATCTGTATACTCTGCAGGTGGTATTGGGTGTGAGGGTGTAGATCGTGGACAGTCACGCCGCTGTCTTGATGCAGTGGAAATCTACAATGTTGATGGTGATTTTTGGAGGGATGGCCCTCCGTCACCCTGGCCGCTTTTGTCACTGCGAAGCAATGCACCAAATGCTGGGGTAGTGGATGGAAAACTATATATTTGTGGATACTATAAAGGAGCAGGTAAGTATACAATACCATATTTTGGGAAGAGTGACATTCCTCTAGCTATAAACTCTTTTTATGTTCCTATAAACAGTATTCAAAAATGAATTTACCATTAACGTCAGATGTTTACACTTACATCATATAAACATTATATTTATGATAAAAAAATTGTTTTTAGACCGCCATGACATCATCACCAAAAACATCCTGCAGTTGGATCCATGGGAGAATGAGTGGACTGTGGTGGTTAAACAGGCTGTGATGCACGACAGTTATGACGTGTGCCTGGTGGCAAACCTTAACCCGCGAGGACTGATGCCTCCTCCAGCAGATTTGGTAGATGAATAACAAGAATTGTTCATGCATGAAAAAAGCAAACGCAGTCATAAATTTGCACAGTTGAGCATTTTACGATATTGAGATCTCTACAGCTGTAAATAGAAATGTGTTTTATTCACTTAAGGATGAATAGAAGTGTGTACATGTTAAATATTTTGGTACAATATTAGCACTGTTTTATTCTTTGGACTGATCGTAGACTGATGGTCTATTGTGAACTTAATTTTTAAACAATGAATCATTAATAGCTTTTTTTAGTTTTACAATGGTTTATTGATATGTGAATGTAACAGAGAAATTACAGAGAAGCTTACAGTGTTTAATCCAATTTCAAGAAGATAACATGCAATTTTAAACATTTGTCAGGTCTTCAGATGCATTACACATGCATGCTCTAATAAATTCCCCTATTACAAATTTTTATCAGAAATTCTAAATAGCACATATGCACCAAATAATTTTTAATTATTACATAAACTATTGAAAATCATTTTTTTGCTATTACTTAAAGCAACAGAGTGTCTAGAAGAGACTAGAGGAAATATACTGTGGAACTACAAAGAAATGAAACTCTGCCCAAGTTTTTTAGAAAAATAAACATTGTGTGATAATCCTGGTCGAAATATTTGTTTTGTGTTTGTTCTCTCATATAATTAAACTAATCAGAGTCACTGATGAAGTCAAAGAGCTGCCAGGTAACTCTCGGTCTCTGCACAGTATTGGCTTTTTGCCTGGGCTTAACTGCCTCCCATTCAGCTTGCTGGTATTCCACAATCACCTGTGAGCTGTCACTGCTCTGTGAACATGACCAAGGATCCAGGCGCTGTCCACATTCACTCGTATTTATCAATCTAGTTGTGCTTGGCTGCTGCAGTGGTAGACGGTTTCCTGAAACAGCTTTAGTGGTTTTCTGGTAGGCACTGACTGCTGATTGAGGCACTCGGTTTTCTTGACCTTCATCGTGTTGACTTTCCTCAAACCCGTTGTTAAAACCCATCCCTTGATTGGGGCGTCTCTGTGGCAAAATCAGAGCTCTCTTCTTTTTCCTGAAGGTTGGACATCTCTGCGCTCGTTTAGGCCCTTTGGTTGCACCAATCCAGGTTTCTGACTTGTTGATATTATTCAGTGACTTTGCTGGTTCTATATGCATAGGCACTCCAGCCATGTAATTCTTCTTAGGATTTTGTACAAAAGCAGGGAGAGTGCTAGTAGCCACTTGGTTTGGAGAACTGTATGTAACTGAGTGCAGATGGTAAGACTTGTGCCGGCTATTCGGGTCACACCGAAGTTCCTGCATTTCTATGTGATGCTGCTGCTCAAAAGGCTGAGTGCCCATGACCTGGTAAGACGCTCCCCTGCTAAGTTTTTTCGGAGGTATTTTTGTAACAGGACAAATGCTCTGGTCTACTGTTTCTTCTGAGTAGGTAAAGGCTTCACTGCACAATTTTGTGCCTTCATAATAATACTTTTCTTCTGAAACAGCACTACATATCTCTGCTACCAAACCAGGTGATGTCTGAACAGTACTGTCAATCATTTGGACAGTGCTGGAATAAGCTCCACTGATGTTAGATGCCTTTATTGTGCCAAGCAGAGACAGGATCTCTCCAAGTAGACTCTGCTCCTTACTTTGTTCCAGTTTCAGTGATTCCAAATCCTGCTGGAGGCTGAGCACAAGTGAGCTCAAGTCTTTTAGAACTAATGATGTCTGGGCCATGAAAAAATAAACAAATATAACTCAGTTAAACTGTACTGCTATAAAAACAAAACATTCTGAATGGTAAGTCATGTGCTTATATTCCATTACCATACCATTACCATTCTATACCACTGTGCTATTGAATTCTTAAATATGAAGGTGTTAATTAATCTATCGCAGCATGGCATGACAATTGTGATGGATGTAATTCAAACCCTAGATATGTATTAGTGGAAAGCAAGTGAAGTTCCATTCTTATGATAATGTGTCTAGCTGATTTTTCAGGGCAAACCAGTTAAATGCTGTTTAAAAACCACTCCAAATGTGATTTTTTTTTTCTTCATAACTATATTGTCCCTTCTTATCAGATAAAATTTTTAGGTTAAATCCTTAAATCCTAAATGAAAACGGAAACAATGGACAATTAATATCCACTGCATACCAGGAACAGACCAATCAGGTGGTGATGTTATGGCTGATCAGTGTAACAATAATAAAACACAATAATTAGAAAATAATTCACTTCTGGTGGAAACAGCTCTCTACACCCCTGGTAACTTTCCTTTTTTAACTTTTATATAGTAGATAAAACTGTTCTTTTTCATTCATATATATTAGACTTAATCTCCAAACCAAAGCATTTCTGATTTGTAAGATTAGCTCCTGCCAAACATTAAATAAATTAATTATTACTTCATTTGAACAGTTACAGAACTTTTTTTTTATACAAAAGCTTATAAGTAAAGCTACTGTAGTTTTGCTCTGGCTAGATATTGTCTACAGTGTGACTAAAATACACTAAGCAGCACTCCATGTACTTTATAGGCTCTTTATAGGGGTTGCTTTGTTCAGTACTTCTACAAGTGGAATAATGTCTGAAGTAGCACTGGAGAATACCATGAACCAATAAATATTTAAAAATCTAATATGCTAAAAGTCTAAACAAAATCTTTTAACTGAAAGCTCCAACATAGAAACAACACAGAATCATTCTTAATAAATCATTAATGCATCTCAGCTTCTGTTTTAGATATTCTTTACCTTTGCCTCATTGTCGTTCATCTCTCTATGTGTTTGCTTCATCAGCAGTTCAGTCTGACTTGCAATGCTCTCCTTTATGGTGGCAAAATTATCCTGAACTGTAATGAAAAGGATATTAACAAAACCATTTACAAGGAAAAAATGTAAATTATAATAAATAAGTTGAGAATATAATATGGAATGTTGGGGATGCATTCAGCTAGTTCTTATTTAGCCAAAAAGGTGTTGATATCTGGCTTTGCTGACAAGTAAACAAACACCTATAATCATTCATTTGCACTTTATTTTATTGTGCTGTTGAGAGTTTTAAATGGAAACAAGAACAAATGATAACTTTTTGGTGATGCTCTATGTTGGCTTCATGGTGGCTCAATTAAAACCACTGTTCCCTCACAGCAAAAGAGGTGCTGGGTTCCAAACCTTGACCTTGTGGCTGTTTATATCTCTGGAGTTTGCATGTTCTCCCTATGCTTGCGAGGGTTTTCTTTGGGTAGTTGGGTTTTTTTTCCACAGTTCAAAGACGTAGGTCTTTTGACCATATCTGTAAGTGTGAATGGTTGTTTGTGTAGGTGTTATAGTCCTTCAATACACTGGTGACCTGTTCAGGGTGTACCCTGCCTCTCACCCAAAGTCAAAATTGGCTCCTAATTCCCCTACGACCCTGAAGGATTAGGGGGATTATAGATAATGGTAGAATGGATGTATTTACTACATTTTCGCCCTCTGCTGGACAAAAGACATTCAAGGTCTTAATGTGTTGCATCAGCAAAATTAACCCTTAATCGGTGATATCAATGTAGTCACATAAAACACAGGGCAAAAAATTAATTATATTTACTTATTTTTTTAAAGTTATTCATTCCTTCAGCCACAGCTGCTCTGGTGATGTCACAACTCCCGTCAATGCAGTTTAGAAAAGTTTTTTTGATCTGAAACAAAACACATAGAAACATAGAACAAAAAAAGAATCAAATTTAAATTGTTATGTACATGGGTAGTATGTATTTTTGCCTCCATCACTTACATTTTCCAGGCTTTCATGCACCTGCTGGACACTGATCAGAATTTCACTGTATAAATCAGCAGAAAATAGTGATAAAATCCAGAACTACACAGTTAAAAGTGATGCCCATTTAATGTATTTTACACCATGTGAACTTTTCACACTATCTATTCACAACAATAAATTACCTGCTTTAATATACCCAATAGTCTTTTTGAACAAGCATTAGAAGTAAATATAAATAGATTTACTTACATCTCTTTGGCTTTTCTCTTCTCCTCTTCAAATCTGTCCAATATGCCCATGGTTCTACAACCTGAAACGTTGGTTACCTTCCCAACACCAAACAAAATAGGCTTGGAGTGATAACTGGTTGACACCTTCATTTCATTTATCTGAAAGATTAAGATTAGGGAAAATAAATGCAAAACCTTTCAGTGGGAACTGTTCTAGATAAGATTATAGATTTACATTTTAGCTTTGATCATGTAGCTCTCTGATTTAACTATCAAACTGCATAGCCAAAGTGAAGTGTATATAAGCTATGCCTGATCATACCTTGATCAAATGCAGGTGCACACTTACCAATTCTAATCAGCCAATTATGTGGCAGTAGCACAATGAATAAAAATATCATGCAAATTCAAGTAGTGCAGCAATATTGGTGTGTTTCTAAAAAACTGGACAGCGAGTATATATTTCATTAATAATATTTACAGTACAACAGCATCACAGGGGTGGCACAGAGCTGCATTAGGTAACATTACCATCTCACAGGCTTGGGTTACAATATGTGTGCAGCGTGTGAATAAAAAATTACAAAAATCTAATCTGGGTGGCTAGTGTGGTTCCCAAATGAGATGAGATGAAATGAAGGGCAACATAGTGGTACGCCTCACAGCAAGAAGGTCTTGGGTTTAGGCAAGTCTGTATGTTCTCCCCATGCTTGTCCAGCTTTAATCACACAATCCAAAATCATGCACATTAGGCTAACTGGCGGTTCCAAATTGCCCCAGGTGTGTCTGTGTGAGTGTGAATGGTTGTGTGCGTATTGCCCTGCAATGGAGCTGTTCAGAGTGTACCAAACCTTCGCCCAGAGATGGCCGATGTAGGCACCTCCCTATCTCTGCGACCCCAGTAGAATTAAGCAGTTTGACAAACGATTGCATGGAGAAAGCAAATTTGCTTTATTTCATGAAAAGAGGATCAAAACATGTGCACCACAGTGGACCTTTATACGCCACATACCACATGGAGACAGAAGACTCCATGTACATCCCAAGCACTTACAGTTGGTGTAAACTTGCTTTCATGGTCGTTACTTTTACAGAGAAAGGATCACAGATATTAACTGTACCTCCTGTGAGGCCTGTTGAGAGCCTCTGGATTGTCCGCTTATGTCCTGCGAAAAGCTTTGAGAATTTTCAAGCCAGGTTTGAGATCCAAGCAGAAACTGAGAGTCGGACAGGCTCGAGTAGTCACTGGGGGCACTTCCCTTACCTGCCTTTGTACCCCTATCAAATCAGGCAACTTAGTATAATTAACAGTCTGTAGGAGTTTACCTATTACTAACACACAAGTAAAAAATCAGACTTACATGGAGTTCAATGGGATATTCAAAATATCCTTCACATTCCAAAGGTTAGGCTTCATGCTTCCGTGTTTCTGTACGATTACCATAAAGAACACCTGGAATATAGCACCGTTAGCATTAAACATCGGCTAAACTAGCAGCTGACAATGCTAGTATTAGCATCGTTAGCTAAAGTTCTGTTTTCGCGCTATTTTAGCCTAATTGACCTAAAGTTCGTTTGCTGTTTAGTCCGCTATGCTAATTCAGTACTTGGCCACACAAAACAATTAGCCTGTTGTGAAAACTTACTAAGGTTACATCTAAAATGAATCCAATGAGTTTCTGAGGCTGAGACGCCTGAAGTGACATTAAATTAGCTCGAATGGCGCACGCGCGACTTCAGCTGACTGAACTGGATTAAAACTCACATGCACTAATTTAACTCTCATCTCAGTAAGATTTAATTTGCGCAAACGATTAATTAATAATTCCATTTGTTGGTTTGTAGAGATGTTTACTCATCCTCACAAACTGCATGTTCAACGTCTCACCTTCCCGGAGGACAGACGCTCCTCATGCTGCACCCGGTGGACAGTGGGATAAAAATTACTTATAATTAATGAGTTCAATAATTAACGTATTGGTTTTGCTATATATTGTAATAAAAATTAGAACTTTAAGATGCTAACAAATCACTTTATTACATATTTATCTGTGATTTGTATCAATTTATCACACACA
>JBCNYG010000006.1:15210660-15236524 GCA_039654305.1 Porochilus rendahli | reverse complement strand
CCCCCCCCCCCCCCCCCCCCCCCCCCCCCCCCCCCCCCCCCCCCCCCCCCCCCCCCCCCCCCCCCCTCCCCCCCCTCAACCATAATATATTGTATTATGGGTTTAAAGCTGATTGCAAAATAAAATGTTTCACACTGTGTTTCCTTTTTAAATGTAACTAAACCATACTACAGCTGTCTCATAGGAAGGATGTACCTCATTCATTCATTCATTCATTCATTTATTTGTTTGTTTGTTTGTTTCTTTGAATAAACTCATTATATACTCTAAACAACAAATAAAAAATCAAAATTTTATGACTTGGGGTTTGGAGTTCATGCCTATTGTATTGTTGTGTTTCCTTTGCAGTTGTTCACCTTTCTACAATCTGTTGGAAGTTGATTTCTTTTTATTCAAATGTAGTGCTTCCAGAGCTTTGAAAAAGCACATACATGTGATTTGGAAGTCAAATCCTAGACTTTTGCATGCAGATCTGCTGCAGCTTGAGCTTGAGGGAACAAGTAAGGGGTGTGGTTTCTTAAGGCTTACCTCATCCACCCCAGTGGACTTCTCTGGTAACCTGACGAATCGCAGGGCTCAAAACACACCTGTGTGTGCATGGAGCACAGCCATTGGCCAGAGTGGAAAAACGACACCTGGGCAGGGCTCCAAGGTGTACCTGAAGACCCAGATCTTTTTGTAGACACAGTTTCTTCGCTTCAGGAGTTTAAGGAGATGGTGTTTCTCGTAGTGCTTGAGATTCCACTTCTATTGTTCTGCTGATTTGTTGCACCAGCAGCTCTCCTCAGATAGGCTGGTGAATTTTCGGTCAACATGGAACATGGGACAGTTGGCCCTTCGGCAAATGGAAGGAGCAGGAAGTAAACTCCTTTGCCTTTGCACAGCAAGGCAACACAATGGCATTTCTTGTTTACTGCTGCATCCTGAATGACCACTTCAAGAATCAAAATGGTAACTTTAATATGATTCATTTTCTACTATTCCTTCGAAAAAATGAATAATCTCATTTGACAGCTTTAAAATACATTGAAATATAGATGCTAAACACAATAACTTTAACCCCCGTGACCTGACAAACCTGTTGGGTCAGTTCAAAACAAACAGAAAGAAAATGAGAACTTATTTGTTTAGATACTAACATGGAAATGCTGCTTGAATATTAAAATACACTGTTATAATGTTGGTACATTCTGTTAGAATAGACATATGAAATTCTAAACCACTGGCTTGTTCTATCGTGTGTTATTATTAGAATTCTTTTTACGGGAGTCAACAACTGTCATAAACCCTTTTAAACACACACAAATAGAGTGAAGTACTTCATGTATATTCTTTATTATTCTAAGCAAAGCTTAATGTGTGGTCTTTCGTTTGAAATTCTTCATTTGACTGTTTGGTGCAGACTGGGTTTAGTTTTCACATGAGAGGTCAATCCAACGTAGCCTCGGGCGTAGATGACCAAAGTGCCATTTTAATAAGCATGACAAAGCACTTTCATCGCTATTTTAGCGGCCTGCTGTACGTGTTGTGTTTGCATGCCACAGACACAGGTTTGTTTTGGTGAAGGTGCAACCAGCAAGGATCTCCCGAGTTTATACTCTCCCTGGTGATTTCTCTAAGGTGACAATGCCTTTGGGACCCTTCAGAGCGTTAATTAGTTGCGGGTAGCTTTGGGAAATTAGCTGGTTTGATCTTAAAAATACTACTGCATGGTATTTTACATAAGTGTAAAAATTATTCATTTTATTATATATTATTATTTTTATTTATTTATTTATTTATTTATTTTTTCAGAACTGCTGCAAAAAACTAGAGTTATAATATCTTATGCAGCAGCTTCAAGTCAACTAGAAAATTATATAAATATTACAATTAACATTTTTTAATACTCCAAAAGTAAAGTTAAGTGATGCCTCAGTGACCATAGAAGGGAGTGAGTGTGTTTGTTTGATTGTGTGTGTGTGTGTGTGTGTGTGTGAGAGAGAGAGAGAGAGAGATTTCTTCAAATATTTATCTCTCCTTTGAAAAGCAGTATAAGTTGAGTTGAACAGCTCGAGCTACTGTACAAAAGAATGAGCAATGTGACCCTGGACAGACATTCTTTGTGCACACTGATGGGTTTTGAGTTGGAAATTTTTGTACACTTCTGAATCACAAGTAATTTATCAGAGACCATCAAGATAACAGCAAGATGATAATAAGGATGGTCATCTCCATCTTATGAGGCAGTTTTGGATGTAATAGAATTCTCTAATACTGCCTGGTAATGATGCAGATGGCCCTCTACTCAAATTCTTGAAATCAAGTGATGTTATTTCCCTGACAGGTAAAATACCTCATGGTAAATGATAATCTTTAATTATTTTTTATTAATATTAATATTATTATGCCTGCCCTTAGGGTACATCTTACCTGACAGTGCTGGGCTGATCACTGGTGTTCTAACACTGTCTGGTAATGATGCACACTGAGAGCAAGACTCGTGAATATCATCCACTGTGAAGACGTTTATCACTTATTATAAAAACTTTTGTTTACAGGAGAAACTGGAAACTGATTCAGCAGCTAAAAGCAATACGGGTCGCGTGTAACTAGTTATAAATGCATCATTTTGGCAAAAGGCAGTTATGTGATGAAAACACATACTGTACACATAGCACCTCCTAAAATAGCAAAGGATTAAGAAAATACATTGACAGTCCAATAATGAGAAGAGCAAAATATCCTGTGAAAAGGTGAGACTGGGTGTTTTCATCTTACATCATTCTTTCATCAGGCTTTTGTCACAAGATTTAAAATCCATCACTAGTTTTTCAGCCCCACCCTGTTACACAGAAATACTGAATGATCATCCCAGTAGCTGCTGTTGGAAGGACCCCCTCCCCAAACAAACACACACACACACACACACACACACACACACACACACCTACTAGTGTGCTCTGTCAACCTGTGATTGGTTCTTTAAACCCCACCTCTTTGGCTTATTGTGTTGGTGTTACATGAGATGTGTGTGAGAAAGAGGGTTTGTTTTTTATTCTATGTACTAAAAGAAAAGGAAGTTATTACTGTCACTAAAAAGATACAAAACAATTTATAACACAGGGTTATAGATGCTCCGTGTGAGCTTTATCTACCTGCATTATGTGATGACAGTTTCGAACAGGTTCTGGAATATAGGATCTTTCCTTTTGCACACTCCCAAACGGTAAAAAGGGAAGATCGAAATAATTCTGCACATGCAATTCAAACTGGTAATAGACAGATGCCACATAAAAGCATTTAACAACCATGTCATGTTCAAGGTAATGTTTGCCAAGGGCCTACTCTTAAAGTGTAATGTAACCAAGCCTTTCTTTACTTTATAACCCCCTGACGTGCACACACACACACACACACACACACACACACCCTTCCATAGCACCAGCATTTCTCCTGTTCTATTCAAATTTATAAAGCTCTCAGGAATCTTTTCTTTCCTTCATTGTAATCATGGTCTTTCATATTGGTCTGTTTTTTAGGGTTTTTTTCTTTTGCCACATCTAATTCTACCGCTGTCTCGCTTTCTGTCCTTGTGCAGTTTCACCACAAAGCCAGGCTCCTCCTCTGTGTCTCTAGAAAATCCTCGGATTTGCGTCTTACCAGGCACGTTTAGATGTTGGTATTCTCTCTAATACTGCCTGGTAATGCTGCCAATCACAAGGACATTGATCATCATGACTTTCTTTCTTAGTCTGTACTGTCACTATTCCTGTTTTTTGACCTAAAGTTCTTATCATTACTAGATGAAATAAAGTGATGCAAATCCTCTGGTGTAATTAGTAAATGCAATAAATGTTATCTCATTCAACGGTGTATATGTGTGTTTCATTACCTTTTCTAATACTTGCCTTGTGATGTTTTTAAACACAGTGTAATAAAGAATTCAATTCACTTCCCAGCACTGCCTTAGAACTTAATGGACCCTTGATGAAGGGTGGTATAAAAAGGGGTCAAATAGGCTGAAGGAATTTGAAATTCAGTGTCAATCTTCTATTCCTGTTTGGCAGGGAAACATTCTACATCCAGTAGCCCTTAATTTTTTAGTTGTTATTGCTGATTGGAAAATCCTCAAATAATCCTTTATATAAATCTTCAGGGGGCTAAAGTCTACTGAATGTCAACTGGAATTGATGTGAATTTGTGATTGAGAATTCAGTGCCGTCACACAAGATGCTTCTCACATTTTCTGTGAAAAGGAAGAACCGTCTTCAAACTCATCTTCTAACTTGCCTTCTTTTACTTATTTATTAACCCTAATAAATGCATCAACTTACCCAGTAAGGGCTCCGGTGTAATTAATGGCAACAACGTGTAAGATATACCAGTTAATAGCTAAATGTAAGGTCATAAAATTAACCTATTTCTGTGGTATATTGTCACATAAATGTGATATCTGGTGCCTCAGTGATGATGCTAAAAAAATGCTTGGAAAAGGTTTACAGGGAAAATTGCAGTATGATTTCAAACATCACTAGTACAGCTTGAGATACAGCATATATGTATTTCTTACTATTAATAATGTGACTGATCAAAACCTAAGCTTATATTTCAATAAAATAAACAGATAATCAAATGTTTCACACTCACATAGTGAATGTTCATGACCTTCTAGGTACTTTAAAATTCACACAAACTGTGTGCATGCAATTCATTCTCTGTCTCACTCATTTGTTGAACTGCTTTGTCCAACTATTAGTCTTTGGCTAATAAGTAACAATAACTAGTAACAATGCGGAAGGCGGGGTAGACCCTGAACAACTCACCAAACCATAACAAAGCAACACGCAGCCGTTCACACTCACACCTAGGGGCCATTTGGAACAGCCAATTTGCCTACTTTGCATGTCTTTGGACTGTGGAAGGAAACTGGAGTACCCAGAAAAAACCTACGCAAGCATGGGGAGAACATGCAAACTCCACACAGAAATGCCCGAGCACAGGACTTGAACCCGGGGCCCTCTTGTTGTGAGGTGGACGATCCATTTGCTTTCTCTTTAACATTTTCCATCTCTTCCTTTCTCCATCAAATTTGACAGACTAAGAAGAAAAAAGGTAAGCAGCTAATCACTGTAGCAGGCACTGGTAACATGCCCTTCCCAATCCCAACATGCAATATGGTGTGACACAAATTTCTCCCGAGCAAGCTAACAGCAGTGATAACCCTAATGATGATTACCACCATTTCAACAATAGGTATGGTAAATAAATACAATTAGTAATAAGCACAATGTCTGTATATGAAGTGATCTTAAGCATATACTGCTATAAATCTCTAAAAGTTGTCAAATAAAAAAATCAAAATAGTGTTGATTTGATTGTGATGAAAAAAAACAATTTTTACATTTACAAAATCACATACCACAAGTTAGGTCAGAGATACATCCATAACCTGGATCATTTATTGCTCAGGGTCAGGAAGCTGGAACCAGGTGGAAGCGGGGTACACCCAGGTCAGCAGTCTATTGCAGGGCTAACACAGATGTAACCAACCATTCACACTCACATTCACACCTATGGGGAACAGAGAGAAGCCACCTGACCTAATGTGCATGTCTTTGGACCGTGGGAGGAATCTGGAGTACATGAAGGAAACCAATGCAAGAATGGGGAGAGCATGGAAACTCCACACAGAAACGTCCTTGGCTGAGATTCAAACCACAAACCTTCTCACTGTGAGGTGACAGTTCTAACCACTGAGCCACAATGCTCCCTAAACTAGAGATACAACCATTCATTGCCACCCTTAGAGTAAGAGCCACTAAGCTTGCTGCAATGGCATGTTTTGGTAGACGTTATTCAAAACTATAACAAACGTTACTGTAAACTATAACAGTGATTTACTAAACTAACAAAAAGTCTCCGTTTTCATTAACACAACATTTGTACAGTAATTTATTAAATATTTATTATTAAATATTGATCTAATTTTACATGTACATTTACAGCATTTGGCAGACGCTCTTATCGAAAGCAACAATTATCATTTTTTTTAATACAACTGAGCAAATGAGGGTTAAGGACCTTGCTCAAGGGCCCAACAGTGGTGACAGTGGGGATTGAACCACTGACCTTTGTATCAGTAGCCCTAACCACTAGGCCACCACTGCCCTTATCACTGGGCCTCACTATGGTAATGCCTGCAGCTCTTGAGGCATTGTAATAGTATGTATTTTTCTCCATTTAAAAAAAATTGGATTTTGGTAAGTGTGGGTGGCACGGAGGTATAATGGCCTGCATGTCTGCCTCGCAGTCCTGGATTTGGGCATTTTTTACATTTATTTTTGCAGGTTTGCATTTTCTCCTCGTGTTCGTGTGGGTTTTTCTCCGGTTAGTCTGGTTTCCTCCCACAGTCCAAAGACATGCACGTTAGGCTAACTGGCAGGTCCAGGTCGCCCCTTGGTGTGAGTGTGAGCTGTTCGGGGTGCACACCGCCAGTCTTCCCGCGAACCCGATTGGATAAAGCAGTTCAGCAAATGAGTGAGTAAGTGAGGGTTTTTCCATTCACGCCTCCAGTCCACTAGGTGGCAACACACACACACTGGTCTGCTTTTCATGACTTTATATACAACGAAAAAGCGGTACTCAGTTCAGTTTGTTAGCTCGTGTTGTTGGGTCGCTGTGAGGTAAATTCGGAGTATTTTGGTAAACACGTTGTTGTGTGAGCACTTATCAAGATACAGAAATGTCAGGAATCCCACCAGACTCATGGCAACCCGCCACCGTTTCCCTCGAGACTTCGTGAGTAGAAAAACTCGTGTGTTTTTGAATGAATGACTGGATAGCATTTCTTACTACAGGAAAGGCAATGCCATGTCGATCCTGTCCCAGTCACTGTAGCACTGAATATCCCGTTTAAATCCAGTCTGTTAGTCCGGTATGTGCCGGCTGAGAGTCGCTGATGTTGTTTAACGAGTTCAGGCTAGTGAACACAATGTAAAGGTGAAATCTTTGTACTGCTGTTATCTTCAGAATGGGAACCATCGTGTTGGAGCTGTACTGGAGACACGCTCCTAAAACCTGCAAGAACTTCGCTGAGTTGGGAAGAAGAGGGTATTACAACACCACTAAGTTTCATCGCATCATTAAAGACTTCATGGTACAAGGAGGCGACCCGACAGGAACTGGTGAGTCCGGATGTAGTGTAATGAGAGAGAGAGAGAGAGCGAGAGCGAGAGCGAGAGAGAGAGAGAGAGCGCGCACCATTGTTCTCATTTGCCAGATTGCTTTCTCCTGCTAGAGTCGCAGGGAGCTGGTGCCTATCTCAGCCATCATTGGGTGAAGGTGGACACCATAAACAATTTGCTAGGTCATTGCAAGGCCAACACACACAACCAGTCACGCTCACATCCACATCTAGGGGCAATTTGGAACAGGGTGTTAGCCTAATGTGCACGTCTTTAGACTCTGGGGAGGAAAACTAAGCACTTGGAGGAAAACATGGGGAGAACATGCAAACTCCACACAGACATGCCTGGGCCCGGAACACGAACCCAGGAACTTCTTGCTGTAAGGTCGTCGTGCTAACCACTATGCCACCTGTTTTTAAAAAACAAAATAAAATTAAAACTTGTGCACAAAATTGATTTTCTTTTTAATCATTATTAAAGATGTTTCTGGCAAAATGTGTTACACAGTCATTCTGCAACAGTTACTATATCAGATAATGTCAGGCAGTTAAGAAGGTTCAACATCTTTTCTTGTTCTTTCAGGCCGTGGTGGTGCGAGTATATTCGGAAAACAGTTTGAGGATGAACTTCACCCAGAGCTGAAATTCACAGGTGCATGAGACCATAGTGTACTGTGCTAATGTTAAAGGTTTTGTCCTATCAGAAGATAATTAACCAAAAAAATGCATGTTAGGTAATTAGTCTGTTGTCTGTATAGGTCATGTTCATTTGGGTTTTAGTGTATGTAGTACATTTGCAATCTCAGTCATGTGAAACCTATGCCAGGAACTTACTGACTTTATGGCAGTGTTGAACACTGTCTGATTTATTATTATTGATATTACTATTATTATTATTATTATTATTATTAAATTTTTTCAGGTGCTGGAATCCTTGCAATGGCTAACGCAGGCCCAGACACAAATGGGAGTCAATTCTTTTTGACTCTTGCCCCCACACAGTGGCTTGATGGCAAGCACACTATATTCGGGAGAGTCTGCCAGGGCATCAGCGTTCTCAATCGAATCGGCATGGTGGAGACTAACAGTCAAGATCGCCCTGTAGAGGAGATAAAAATTCTGAGGGTGACTCTACCTAACTGACCTTTGTCTGAATTGACATTTAGACTTGTACAATATGTGTGTTATTTTGAATGTCATTTTTAACAGCTAATCAGATTTTTTTATGGGGGGGTAGTTTCTATACTCTGTTTTTATTTGTTCCATGAAACAGATGTACATAAGTGCCGATTTATACAATTATACTGGGACCTTTTTTATTTTAAACAAAGCCACAGACACAAGTACATTTTCCTATGAACTTATAGTATAGAAAGCCTAAATTACAGACACTGGATGAATTATTTTAGTGACCAGTCCTGACTATACTGTACTGTAAAATTCTGATGAGTAACCGTCGATCTTAAAAAAACTTCAAATGAGTCTGAATCAGAAATAAAACATTGCCTTTTACAACTCATAAAAAATTACGTATTTGTTCAGCAAACCTCTCTCTATTACTTTCATATTTCCTTTCAAAGTAATAAGATTTGAGTCAAAATTATGGTGGCCTTATTATTTTTTGTTAGAAACCCTGGAGATGACTATCACATATATCTATGGCATTGTCTATGCTTGTAAACATTAAGTCCACAACAGGAGTCAAAAGTAAAAAAAAAATTAAAAATTATAAAATCACATTTTCTTGATTGCTAAAGGTTTTTTTTTTTTTTTCTGGGGTTTGTTTTTTAAAGCTTTACAGTGAAGCGATCTCTCCATATAGGCATATAGGCTAGTATCAATCAATATTTACCTCACCAGGATTGTAGAGTTTGAGTTTCTGTGTCTGGAGTTCGTCATCCTAGTGCCATCCCTGATAATAAAATGTATCACAAGTGCAGTACAGTGCCAAAGCCTAAAATTTATAAAAGAAAAATTGTTTAGTTCTTTAATATCTAGAGATATTAATTAAATAGAGATGCACATTAGGTCAGCTGGCTACTCTAAGTTGCCTGTAGGTCTGGGTATAAGTGGGAATAGTTGTTTGTGTCCGTGTAAATCCTGCATCAGATCGGTGACCAGGTTTAGATTCATTTTCAAGGTTTCTGTTGCAGTGCATTCTTTTTAAACCTCACAAGGTTGTGATCCCCCTGTAGAACATTTTTCTTCTCGGACAAACATTCATCTACACTCACACCTAGGGGCAATTTGGAAAAGCCATTTTGCATAATGTGCATGTCTGTGGACTGCAGGAGGAAACCTGAATACCAGGGGAAACCTACGCGAGCACGAGGAAGAACACACAAACTGTGTACAGAGATGCCCTTCTGCTCGATTGGGCCAGTTTTTCAGGCATGACTTTTCGGGTGTAAATGTATGCTTGTGCATACAACATATTGCTTAAAGGTTTTATGAGATGGGTGGGGTTTGACTTTTCAAAGTGACTCTAGGGCAGAGAAAGTTGTCTTGTGAAATTCCTGTTGGGTTCTTCTTGGTGTCTAAGCCTGGTGTTATAAGAGCAGCGTTGTTCCCTAAAAGGATGCAACAATTTGTTTGTGTGCCGCATGGTGAGTGAGTGGTTAAGTGACAGTGAGAGAGAGAGATAATCCTAGAGTCTCTCATCAAATTCTGCCCTGGAGGAAAGAAAGAAATAATTCTCCCCTGGGCTTTCTGACTATGATCTGGAGTGAAAGATGGAAAGGTTAAAACTGGGTAAATAGCTGGTGTCCGCATTCATCAGTATCACCCGTCTTTTAAAAAAAAAAGTTTAATTATCTGATTAACAAGTGTATGTTCTGTCAAGCTTCTGCTTTCAGCATTTACTTCACAAATATTTATTTACCTGCAAGTTTGTTTGCCTACCTGAGTTCGACTCATGTTTTTTTTCCATGCGAGTCTGACTAGTGGTGTATGAGCCTCTGTTTTTTGGCTTTCAATTTTGTTGTTAATAATAAATCAGGGTTTTTTTGAATCACTGTCCTTCATCATGCAAGTCAGCAATATGTAACAGCCAATAGGCATCATAGTTACACAGCAGCCTGATTGGGCTTCATGTGGTGGGAACTCGGGGCCACCAGACAGGACACAGGATAACCATCCAAGCCATGTTCCATGCCTGAGGTGTTCTGCTCAGGAGCTTTGCTATGTGGGTTTATTTAACGATAAAGTGGTAACTTCTGACTGTACATCACGTACTCAGAACTGAAATGCAGTCTGCCTGAAGATGCTCTTTTTTTTTAGCCAGTACAGATTTTTTTCTGTTTTATACTGATATGCGGTTTATAAATTTGTATGTATCTGATGCTAATCTTAAAACATCCTGTTAATAGTTTTCAAGAATGGCAACAGCGCTGGGTATGGAAGTGAGGGATACCGATTTTGTTTACCAAGAAAACAACATAAATGTGTCTACTTAGTGTCTCTTTTTGTCAAGTTTTCTGCAAATTCATAGTTAATTTTTGTGTCATGTCTGAGTCAAAATGACAGGTTTAAAATTTTTTATTTAAAGTGTAAATAATATTTTCTTATCAGGAGGAAAGGTTATGAACAATTTTATCTATTAAACGTAGTATGCAACACATTTACATTTAGGGGGCAGGGGTGGCCTGGTGGTAGGGTGCTGGCATACTGATCTGAAGGTCGGGGGTTTAAGCCCCACTGTCACCATGCTGTCACTGCTGTCCTCCCAGTGCAGCTAACTGGGTTATCAAAGGCCAACCATGTCTCACACTGTCTGTGGTCAGAGGCATGTAAAAGAACCATTGCTAGCATTCGGTTGCCGTCTACGTGTTTCTGCCCTGCAATGGCCTGGTGAGTTGTCCAGGGTGTACTCCGCCCTCACCCAGAGCCAGCTGAGATGGGCAACAGCCTCCCTGCGACCCTAATTAGGATTATTATGGTTCAGAAAATGAAAATTTACATTTATAGTGACGCAATGAGCAATGTATATTTTTTAATCTCATTTATTCAGCTGAGCAGTTAAAGCTTAAGGGCCACGCTCAAGGGTCCAACAGTGGGAGCTTTGTGGTTCTGGGGCTTGAATCCCTTCTGACCTTCTGCTCAGTAAACCTGAGCTTTAACCACTGAGCCCTCACTGTCTCATCTGCATTTTGCTGCATCTGCCAGGTTAGGTTTCAAACCTGTATGGCTGTAAGACAGTTATGAAACCGTACAGTATATAAATATGTCTTAAATTTAAAAAAAATCAATTAGATTGGGTACACTACACTCTGGTGATCTAATTTCCTGAATGTGTTTCTTAAAATGACTCCTCAGCACAAGCATTTCTTTACAGTTCCAGTTTTAATATTGACATTACATTGAATCACATTCATTTTATTGTACAAGCCTTTCTCTTCAAAGGTTTATACGACTGAAAATAACATTCAATATGGGGCATGCCTGCTCTGCATTGTAAAGAGGAGGGAAGGGTTAGGACTGCAACTACATCAGACTACTGAAGATCTCATCCCTGTGGACAGAGACGACAACGCATTGTCCATCTAACAGAATGGATTCCGGTGCACGGGCGGTTCTTCCTACAGTCGACAGCTGTGGCAAAAAGTAGTGTGTTGTGGAAACAAACACAGGAAAAGCTGACTGCCACCGCATACCCTTATATATGTTATGTACGCACACAGAAATACATACTTACAAGAAAATGTAAATACTGTATACAAAGAAACCAACTGGAAAAAATCGAATTGTCAAGACAAAACAGTAACACTTTTTTTTTTTCTCAGTGAGGATAGAAACATCAAGTGTAAATCGCCTGATCTGGGCGTTTAACAAGTCCGTCTCTGTGTATTACATTCATACAGATAGCAAGACTGTTCACAGAGCTTTGAGCCCAGCACGCTCCACTGAAGAGTCCATGCATGAGCCACTCTCGATTGCTCTCACTCAGACACATTTGGCACTCGTTCACATTAATGCGCAGGACGTCACAGTCAGTGAGCTCTGCCTAAGCCTTATTAAGACAAAATATGAAGTCGGACTGCCAGTAAGTCATTCAGTTTTCGGTAAGATTTCCTTCAAAATGACCTTCCGATGAAATTTGAATCTCAATCATGGATGAAAATATAATTCTATGCAAATCCCTTTTATGACATTGCATTAACGGAGAGGTACGTAGTTGTTTGGACAAAAACAAGTCAACAAGGAAAGTTTAAACAAAGATTGCAATTAAGACACCTGGAAATGCTAAATGATCTTCAATAATTCTCTGTAAAATTTGCAATTTCTATTTTTCTTTTTTTTTTTTTTTAAATATTGGGACTCGATATTCAGTAATTCAGGATAACTGTTGTCCTATTTCTATTTTTAGTGCAACTAGCCTGGGTCTAAAGTGTAACCCATATATGAAATTCACAGCGAAGAGCAATTTCATTGACCCTGATGGAATAAAAAATCATGTTAAAAATGGAAAATCCTGAAAATTAAAACATTCACAATCCAAAGAGGTCACACATGACCAACATAAACACAAGATTCAAAGTTTCCTAGTGTACCTTTAATTTCCCCACAATTTAATAACAATTAGGACTTTTTAATAGCACAATTCGGTTGTCTATGATCCCACATATAGCACATTTAATACAAATACAATCCACCCTTCCCACACAGTGCCTGGATTCAGCCCAGCAGCACATGTGTATCAAGGCCTGAGAAAGACAGCAAACCCAGTGCTGATTAAGACCTGTTTGAAAGGTGATGAATTCTCTTCGTACCACACATACAGATCATTTTTCACAAATTAGACAAACACTGATATGACCCCAGTAGCTGTTATTGCAAAATGTTATTTTTTTCACACAACAATACCAAAAATATAGATGTTCAAACTAGATTGACTCTCTTAAAAGTGTTCAAAAGTCCAAATAGTTTATCATCGCATTCTTAGAGTACATTACAACCCTGCAATGTATCTGTGTGAGTGTATATTACATGTTGATTTTGTTTGGCTTGACCCTCAAACAGCCATACTGGAGTGAAATGCAAAGCTTTATGAAGAACACTCACTTTTAGCGGGTACGGGAACGTTTACCAAGGAACTTTTCCTGAATTGGAAAGCAGTCATTTTTTTTAAATTGGAATTTTAGGCCATATTTGTAACAAAGAGCTAAAGAGGCTTAACTATTTGTTCACACTGATCTAAGAAAACAGTGGGTTGAGAAATGCATTGAGAAAAATAAATTATAGTAATGAATTTTGGGAATGAAGCTCAAGTGGCTTTGCTCTCAGTTCAGCATGGCTGCCGATTCCAGTGTGAAGCTCTGAGCCTACATCCCCACACAGCTAAACAAAAACAAACTATATTACTGTTTCCACCTATTTTTCAAAGTTTCATATCCATTTTTCCTGAACTGAATAGTGAGTATACTGTGTGTAATCGTAATATTTAAACAAGATCAATAAAGGTAAGAGTTCAGTTATATGAAGTAGAGAACAATTCCTTACTGTTTTCTTGAAGGTGGCATTAATTATGTATAAATGTGGTACATTTGCATATTTATAAAACGTGTAAATGTGCCACAGTTATTCAAAATTCTGGTAACAAAATTAAATTAAAAAAATTGGTGGAAAGTCTTAATCAGGATGTATAGACCAATAACTTGAATAAAACAAGCTAATAGTTTATGGCCGTTTCCCCAATACAGTTCAACAGTAATGCTATAATAAAACCAGAATCTTATTTTAAAAGTTGTGTATGTTGTAGCTTGTTCTTATACTTTGTGCAGAGAAACACAACAAATGTCACCTTCGTATACGAACGTCTGGTAATCACAGAATCTGAGCCATCATTCATATAGTCTTTTTCACAGTCTAGTGTAACTACAAGGCAACGTGTACCGTAGGCTACCAGTTACTATGCGTGGAAACATGAACCCTGACTGGAATTCTGCCACTAACAACAAAACATCCGAATTCAATAACTTCACTGCAGTAAAAACTGAAAATCCTGAACTGGTATGTATAAATGGGAGGCAATATCTAAATCATTAGCATCTTAGCCCTGGATAGCTTATAATCTTTGTGTAGTGAGTACAGCCGGGTTTTATTTTCAGCTGCTGTTGATAGTTGATAGCCCTCAAACTCCATATACACCATTGGCACATGATTCAGTATTATATTCATCTGTTTGGCACAATATGTCAATAAAATAGAATTATTTCACATGAAACTGTAGTTATAAAAACAATGGAACAATGACAGGACACGTAACAAAGCTGGATTCGATCATCTCATCAGCTATACGCTAGCTTTAGAAGACAGTTCATCTTACAGGGTGTATATATACATATATATTCAATCTCTTCTTATTTCTAAGAGTCAAATAAAAAATTTAACTAATCCATAAATATGCATAATAAAATTAAATAAATTATTATAAATAAAATTTGCCTAATCAAGGCTTATGGAATGACTTTTTTTTTTAAATAAAAAAATAATGAAAGTCCTTCCTTCTGCATATGCATGGCTATGATGCGTTGCACAGTTTTTCAAAAACATAGAATACATACATAAATACATCCTGTTGAATTTGCACTTCATTAAGACTTGGATGGGAATCACAGATAAGTGATTATTTTGATGGGGTGGGAACAGCAGTCAGACTGCGATCCCTTTAACCCCTTCTTCTTAATCTGGACTTTTAGACAAAGAAAACTTTCTATACTGTGTTTTCTAGAAAATGGAGTGAGTGTATCATATTAAAAACAATGGAAATATTTTTGCTCTAGGATGTAACGTACTATAAAAGTTAACGACGGATCAGATGGAGGAGTAAAACACACATTTTAAAAATGTCTGATTCTGTTTTACACAAGCTGAAAATCCATCTGTGTACAGAGTAGGTTCTGATCTGATCTGGATTACAAGCTTTTCTGTTGAATGGTTTTTAAATGGCTTTTTTTTGCCATGTGAGGGTACAATTCTGAGGCTCAGTTTAGAAGGAGGGGTTTGATTACAATTTGATGGTCACTGGGAACCAAAATCAATTACGGACCACTTATAAAAATTGCAGGAATTTCTTTAACATACAGCTGGTATATTCAGTTTCATCTTATTGTATCCACAAGAAATAGCTGGCTTAAGTGCAAATGTATTGAAAACATTAGTGTAAGGATGGAAACTCCAAATAAATGATGCGAGGACAGCAACACCACAGAGCTCCAAAGTTTTCTTCTCTTACCTATAACATTCTTTTTCCCCCTCACTCTTTATTCACTCATTTTGTCTCACAGAGGCAGGTCGGTGCTGTTGTGGCGTGTTTTTCGGGATGTGCCATCATCACGAGGCAGGGCTTTCTGCAGATTTGACATGGCTGCAGTTTTCTGCAGGTCGATCACAGCATAGCACTCACCACGGCGGGAGGGAGGCATTACCGGGGCAGCAGCCATGCCACGCTTCATCGGAGGCGGTCTCTGTGGCACTTGAGCACCGCCCCCGCCGTGTCCTGGGCAACTCGAGGCTCCAGCCTCCAAGTCCACCTGGATGTAGTTGAGCTGGCGAGAGGGTGGAGGGGGCAGGTGGCGGCCATGCTGCTCGCAGGCTGTACTGCCAACTGAGCCACGCCCTGCCCGGTGCCGGCGGAAATCAAAACTGAAAACTCGACCACCCCTCTCAGAGGGCTGAGGATGAGGAGAGCAGGCGTGATGCAGATGGGTGGGGGGCTGGAGCTGTTGGGAAAACAAGACATAGTTAAATACTTCAGCACTGTGTGTGTGTGTGTGTGTTTTATACAAAATTTTCTCTGCAGATGTAAAAAACACAACACTTGCTTTTGTTTGAACTTCTTTAGTTTTTAACAAATATAATTTTCGTACATATGACATTTGGACATCAAAGTCGATTAGGAATATTGTGTATTAATTTCCAAGGTTGGCACTTCCACCTCACAGCAAAAAGGTCCAGGGTTTGAGTCTTGGGCGTTTCTGTGTGGTGTTTGCATGTTCTCCCTGTACTTGTGTGGGTTTCCTCCAGGTACTCCGGTTTCCTCCCACAGTTTAAAGAGATGCACGTTAGGCTACCTGGATGTTTCAAATTGCCTCTAGGATGTAAGTGTGAATATTTGTGTTTTGGCCCTGCAACAGTCTGGCTGGCTGTTCTGGGTGTACCCCCGCCTTTGTCCAGAGTCAGCATGCAAACACCACACAGAAACGCCCCCAGCCTGCAAATCGAACCCGGGACCTTTTAGCTGTGAAGCAAACTTGCTAACCACTACACCACCATGCCACCATTTTTATTCCCCCCTTTTACCATTCGGTGTTAAAATGTGATACTTTTAATAGCTTTGATATTATATTATTATTACTATATTATATTACTGCAATGTTGTAATAATATTTGAGCATATTAACCACATCCTTTAGGATAAACATCCTTTGTGTCTAAAATGACACTTCTTTTCTTTGATGCATGTTGGGTTAATTGCTATAACTGTAATGGAGACGATAGGTATAAACTCTTTTAAAATAATAATTTTAGATGTATTGCTTTAGCCAGTATAAACTTGTGTCAATATGAGTTTTACTGCTAAGTAGCAAAGAGAATATCTGAATGAGGAACGTTAGATCCAGGGTTTATCATGAGTTATTTTGAAGCAGGATGTTGTCGGACCAGTGTAACCTCACAGCTGATGACAGCTATTGCTAAAGGCTTTTTCTGACAGTCTGAGACAAATCAGTGTCAAGCATCGACTCTTACAGCCCATCTAATGTTCTGTACACAATATACCCCCTTGTCACTGGAGCAGCTGGTAGAGATTGTGAGTCTGTCGCTCTGTTTTCTGTCTCTTCGCTAACTAGTTTAGTATTACAAAAAAACCAGATCTTCCATAAAGCAAAGTGCTGCTGAACTTGCCCAGCAAAGTGCCCAGGGATCTCTGCAGCAAGAAATCTGTGCTCTTGCATGGTGCTGCAATGCTATTGTAGTAAATTTAGCCCTACATGTTGAGGATCAGGGTGGCACGGTCGTGTAGTGGTTAGAACGTCTGCCTCACCGCAAGAAGGTCTTGAGCTCGATTCCCGGGCTCAGCAAGGGCCTTTGCGTGTGGTGTTTGCATGTTCCCCCTGTGGGTGAGTGTTTTTTTTCCAGGTACTCTGGTTTTCTCCAACAGTCCAAAGATAGTTAGAATAACTGGCTGTTTCAAATTGCCCCTAGGTGTGAGTGTGAATGGTTGTGTGTTGGCCCTGTGATGGACTAGTGAGCTGCCTTCACCCAGTGATGACTGAGATAGAAGCAGGATTAAGTGTCTCAGTAAATGAATGAATGAATGGTGCAGATTTGTAAGCGTTTGCCCACCTGTTCCGTGTTGACGTAGTTCTGCAGAGCATCGCGATGAATACCACCATTGCCGCCACTTTCCTGATGATATCCATTTGGAGTACCTGGTCCCTCGGAGTATTCATACTCATCAAAGTCCTCCTCCTCTTCCTCCTCATACTCATCATCTTCCTCATCTTCATCCTGCTCCTCTTCTTCCTCCCGCTGAAGAGCACGGTACTCCCACACTGGTGGCAGTGATGGAAGGTTCTCGTAGTTGAGCAGCGCAGAACGGCGATGACCCCCGCTGTAGCCCTGTGGAGCCAATGAGGAGGCATGTGTGTGCGAGAGTGGCAGAGAGTGTGGGTGTGGATGGGGGTGTGTTTCTCCAGCTGTGCTGCTACTGCTGCTTGAGCCCACTGACTGTGACTGGGAGGCACTGCTGGGACTCAGCCTCTGCCTACGTGGTCCTCGAAGACCATTAATGTTCTCATATGTTAGCTGGCTTCCTGGGCAAGGCTCCATGCTGGAGTGGCGGTGCAGATGATGGTGGTAATGATGGTAGGAATGTGTGCTGCACATGTGAAGTGGCGGAGCCTCGTCCCCCTCTGTTTCCGAGCTTCCATCGGGCACACGGAGAGGGTGGGAGGCGTGCCGGTCTCGGTCTCGCTCCATCAGGTGGCGCTGTACCGGTGTAGGCCCCAGCATGAACTTCACCTCCTGAGCCCCTGGTTGGAGGAAGAGCTGGGGATCCTTGTGGGAGTCGTCCACGCCACAGCAGTGCATGCTGGGTTGGCCGGGTTTGGTGGAAGCCTCGGTGAAGGGAGGGGGTCGAACCTCAGGCAGGGATCGGACACAGTGACGGTTTGAAAGCTCACTCTCCATACTAACCGTATTCACATATGTATGCGTCTGCCAAAAGAAAGTACTATGTGTACAAATGTATATCATGACATCACAATTCACTAGGTCCAGGATGCCACAAGGGTTTACTGCAGTTTCACTGCTGCAAAATATAATTTTTTTTTTGACTTCATTGTCTTTAAAATTTAGTCTGCAAGGCTATAAAAAACATTTTCCATTCGGCTGACAAATATGGTTCACTCAAACCATTTTAAAGAGGTTTTGCATATGCTGTACACACTGCTGGCTGCTCTGCGACTAAAAGGGTAGCTCTGCTTAATGTCACCAAAGATTTCATCAAACATGTACTGGAGTGTTTCCATTAATATTACAAAGAGAGTACTGGTTCAATCAGAATCAGCAATAATTCTCATACATTCCCATGGCAGTGCAATCCATTAAGCTAGTATCTCACGGAATGGCGAAAGCTGACAAATGTAGTGAATTTTGGGTTTCCTCAGGGTTCGTGAAAGGTTGCAAAACAGTTTGCAATCAATTTTTATTTTTCCATGAATGTTTGTAAATGGTTGTAATATAGGTTGGTAAAGTCCTTTTTGATTTTCCAAGTAGTGAACACAATGCTTGGTAGGGGTTGCTCACCCTTTTTATAGGGATGGGCCCCTTGATGTTGGTAATGGTGGTTCAATTCCAAGATTCGCCTGACATTCGCCTGGACTTTACACGGTGTTGACTAGAGGTCCCACACATTCCCAAACAGTGGCAAAATAGTGCCATTAAATAGTCACAAATGTTCACCAACTCTCCTTCGCAAACACTTTTGCAAACATTTGCATGGATCTTAAATGTCGCTAAAGGTAACTAATGACAGAGGCCAACCTTCATTTTCAAAAAACATGCATTAGAAAAGTACTGTGGGGAGTGGGTGGATCAGGATGCTGAGCTGCTGAAAGATGATTGGAGGATGGACTTCTTTTTGACAGAAAGTGGTATTGAGTTTAGTTGGACATGGATTTTTAGCAAGTAAGCGCTCATATTCTGTTTTTCTACATTTTACTATTTTCATTTGTACATATCCTACTGTAAATAAAAACATAAAAGGTGTTTATGAGTTGCTCCTTGTTTTACTTTAGTAATGGTTGTTGATTTAGGAAACAGGATTAAACAGCAGATTAACATCGAAGATTGATTTGGTTGAGATGTCAGGAAAATAACCGAGCTGTTCAACTTTCCTGGTGTGACCATACATATATACATATAGATACACAACACACGAACGTATTCAAGGTACGTCATTGGCTTCTTTGGGAAGTGAACCAATGTAAAGAAATGCATGTCTCGCATATCTAGTACACAATACGAACCTCAGTCACTGTGGTTTATATATATATTAAAAAAACATACTGAACTGGTATGAATCCAACATTGAAGCATTGCCAATATAACCAATACTAATAATTGGGTTGTAGACTATGTAAAGCTGCTTTGTGACTTTATGTCACTTTATGTCAATTGTAAAAAGCGCTATACACATAAAACCGAATTGAATTGAATTGAATTAATAACTTATTGGTAAATGCATATATATAGGTCACATTTTTACGGAATCAATAATCGTCATATTTATATACATTTTATATTATATACACATTAATTTAGGCAGCTTTTCATTACTGTATCATGAAAGTTATATCACAAACAGTTGAGACTTGCGCCCAACTCGCACCACTTTAAGATGGCAGACTGCGCGCTTTCACTTGATGTGACGAAATGGACCAATTTTGTACCTATGCCTTTACACCTATGGGTGTGACAAGGTGAGCTGGCTGACTGGAAGTGCTTCGATAAAGAGAATGTACTGCTGGCCTTTTAAATGAAACCATCTCATCACTGGGTTTTGGGGATCTGGCTAGTTTAGACATGCATACACAAGAATTGACATATTAATATCATTATTCTGTAACTGACAGGTTTCATGATGTACACTTAAAATGTGCTTCCTCGGTTTAACGGATCACCAGGCACCACTAGCTGTACCACTGTACTTCCCTCCTTCCATATCAATGGGTTCCTCTCCTGTATCTACTAGTATTCACACCTGCCATCGTGTGGCCAATACAATCCTTTTGAAATGTCACTAAACCGGTAACCTTCATCCTACTGCTGAATTTGTGAAAATATACTGACTTCCAGATTCACAAATAATTTTAATGCCAAATTTAAAATCTTCACTGTGCCACATTTCGGAGGCACCCTACCCTATCTTCAGATGGGGAAAACAGAGTTCTATAATGATGTGGTATTAATTCCATATATGACATTATTACTGTGTGTCTGCATTGTGTAGAGTGTGTGTTGGCCTCACCTGGTCATCCATCCCCATGAGGCTGTGTCTGTGGTCATCGGTTAGGGAGGGCTGTGATGATTCTGCACTTATAGGGTACCCTGGGTATCCATTAGGAAACGTCTGTATTGGAAACCCAGGAGCTACAGACAGATGTGAGTTTATAATAAACAGTATGCAGTGGTATTGTTATAAAATGAATAAACATTAGCTATAGATTTTTGGTAATGTTAATAGAGCATAAACAACATCAAACAACATGAGTGTGACAGCATTCACTTTTAGGCTGGGTGATATGACCTAAAAATTATACTGACATTTTAACAATAAGGATGAAAATCATGTTAACAGACGAAAGGACATAACAGAACATGCAGACTCTTTGTAAGTATACAGACACCAGGGGACCAGGTGGCGCTCACACGCACTTCTGCACATCTGTGACCAGTTCGGCCTCATCAGATATCTGTCAAAAACACACACCACTCCCAAAACAGGAAGAAGGGTCTATCTGCAGTGTAGGCGATAATAAGACACACCTATTTATACATGAAACACCCAATTCTGTACAAGACACACCCCCTGAGAGAACGCATGTAACAGGTGTATGTTGTGGTATAACCAACCGGTTTTCCAAGGTTTCTTCCTCGTGTCAACTGAGGGAGATTTTCCTTGCCACTGTCGCCGCGGGCTTACTCATTAGGGATGTGTAGGGGGTTGTAGAAGATTTTATAGATTCCTCCTTAAATTAATTTTACTATGTAAAGCTGCTTTGTGACAATGTCAATTGTAAAAAGCGCTATACAAATAAAACTTAATTGAATTGAATTGAATTATATTATCAATGGCATCATCAAAACGAATTCACAATGAAACCTTTTATCAGGACAAGGTCATTTTACCGAAGTTCTGTTTTCATACTAAATCTTTATACTAGCCTTAAAGGTATAAAAGTATTTAAATATTCATTCATTCATTCGTTCATTTGCCAAACTGCATATTTCTATTAAATTTGTGGGAATGCTGGAGCCTATCTCAGCCAAAACACAAAAGATCATTCACACTTTCACCTAGGTTCAATATGAAACAGCTAATTAGGCTAATGTGCATGTCTTTGGACTATGGAAGGAAACCGTAGTATGCAGAGGAAACCCAAGCCAGCACTGTGAGAACATGGCCACTTAACACAGGAATGTCTTCGCCGAGCCCAAGACTCAAACCCATGACCTTTTTGCTGTATGTGGGTAAAAAAAGAGGCAAATTTGAAAAATGTATCATTAAAATAACAAAAACCATGAAGCATCCCATAGCAGCAATAAAGGGAATATATCCAAAAACAGTGCTGAGAGTGAAGCTGCATGTTCTCTTTGGATCAGGAATCTGGATTTTGTTCAGACAGGAGAAATTCTTTGCATGGCCATATTTTCTAAGTCTGTGAACAGTCCCCTGGGGTAACAATGCCCAAGCTGCACCCGATAAATTCTTAAATCCTAAATCATCTGATGGAATAATTTACTGCTTAGCAAAATATTATCTCATCTGTGAGCTTTGCCTTGGCCTGGAGCTCAGCTCAACGTGGCTTTACACAGACCAACAGACATGACTAATGAAGCGTGAGTATTTCACATGGCTGGAGAAGCTCCACTCATCAGCAAGCCTAAAAACATATGCACCATTGTACCTTTGGTCTTTTAGAAACGTCTGTGGTCCAGAAGAATTAAGATGACTCTGTGCAGGTTGGATAGAAATCATGACGATGTCTGTCTTCTTTTTTTAAGAGTTGTACTCAATGAGTAATTTCAGAGTTCCCACAATGCTTCCTGTCTGTAAACTTACCAAATATAGACGCAAGCTAATGATGAGGGATGAGAATTGAATCGGTGTACACTATTAAAGGAAAATAATGTTCATATCTAAATGGGGTGATGTGATGAAGTAGAGGAACAGTTAGTACTTCCAGTAGTGTAAAAAGACTGAAAGTTTTTGTTTTTTTTTTACTTTTGCATAGCATGAATGAATTTCAAACCACACGGAATGGTTTAGCGAGTGAGGAATCAAAAAATATGTGAACACTATGCCTGAAAGGTTAAATGCTGTAATCAAAATAAAGGGCGGCCACAAAAAATATTGACTTTTTCTCTCAAAAAAGAGACTGTTATTATTGTTATTACTATATAGTGTTGTTCGTTTACTTATTCTCATCAATACGATCCAATTTTACATGAAATAAATACTCGAATAGTACTTGGTTTCTGATTTATCTTCATTCTGTTATGTGTATAATCGTCACTGCATCACTGTATTTTTTTATTTCTTCACTCTCTAAACCATTCCATATGGCATGAAGGTAATTCCTGCTATACAAAAGTAAAAAAAAAAAATTGTTTTTGCACTACCCTTTAATTTTTCTGAAAAATTGCTATTTTCAGTGTTTTTGTTAATTAGCTGCCACATTTGCTGGCTTGTAGACATGTTTTAGTGATGACGCAACCGCAATTAGAGTTAAAACACAGCATGTTCATCTGTATCTTTGACCCTCTGACTATTAATATTCTTTATTAATTATTAATAAACTCATTCCTCACCTACTCACCAGCTAGACTTCCTATACAATATATTTTAAATTACTAAACGTTTTGAACCTGTTTGTTACTGGAAAGACAGAAAGAGATATTTCTAAGCTTATTTCCTTATCTATTACTCACTCATTCATCCGCCAAATCGTTTAATCTTATTAGGGTTGAAGGGAGGCTGAAGCCTAACTCAGCCAACCCTGAGTATCTCATCCACAAGCTCTGCTAGAAAAGTATCTCATTATTATGAGAGTAGTATCTCATATTACAACAGGTCCAGTATCCTCTATTATAAGACAGGTATCTCATGGCTGGGGTTGTAATGTTTAGGATGCTGGCTTTGAGTACCCATTAGATCACCTCTGCCTTAACCACGTGTGCCCCTGTCTCAGGCAGTGGTGGCTATGGGCAGAGGTTCAAGCCCCAGTACCCCCAAGGTGCCACTATTGGGCCCTTAAGCAAGACCCTTAACCCTCATTTGTTCAGTTGTATGAAACATAACAAATGTAAGTCACTCTGGGTAAGGGCGTCTGCTAAATGCCATAAATGTCCACCCAGCAGTATAACAGGGTACCACTAAAAGTACAGGGGGAGTAACCTGCAATGGACTCACGTTCCATTCAGGTGGAGTTAAACTCCTAGTCGCTTCACGCTGTAGAAACTGCGATAAGCTACAGCTCTGATGAGCTGCTAAGCTCAGGTGTTAAAAGCCCAACAAGCTTACTTATCTCATTGTTGAGGGATGACAGTATCTCATTGTTATGAGACAGGTATCTTCTTTGTGCATCAGAATCTTGCCATCTTATGATATTCGGTTAAAGGGAGGTTGTAATCTCTTGCTGTTTACCAAAAACAATCATGACATCTGGGGAATTTGGGATCATTGGGATGGTTTAGAGACCATTTATGCACTGCCTCGCCAAAAAAAGTTGCATATTCTAATATTTTCATGAAGAGCATTTAGCCTTGATCACAGCATGTGATTTCCATATGGAATTGTAGCTCCAGCTTGTCAGGTCGAGGCTCAGCAACATTAATGTGGCAATAAAATGAAGTCAGCTGATGAGCTGAAGGTACTGAAAAAGCAGGTTATCACATCAATGGGTTTTTTTTCCCTGATGGCACAGATATAAAATGGAGGGGTTCAGGAAGCATGAGGAATAATTTTCACTTAAGTATTGGCACCCCAGAGTTCAGATATTAACCCTGTTGAAAGTTTTCGGGATGTGCTGGAGAAGACTTTATTCGGTGGCTCAGTTTTCCCCTCATCACTTCACCACTGGATGGAAATAAATGTTCTGTTGCTTAAGTTTGTTGAAGCGATGGTATGACGATTACATGCTGTGAGCAAGGATAAAGGTGGAGCAACAACATATTGGTGTGTATGATTTATTTTTGGCTGGACGGTGTACTTTTGTGAAGACGCGCACACGTAGGAGCTTCGAGATGACAACAAAGGGTTTGATGGTAATTGTAGCTTCCACAGGAACCATGTGCACACCCACGATAGTTCAGCTAGTGTACATGTGGCGAGAAAATACTGTCAGTGTGACGCATGCACAGATGACAGTGGGAAGGAAAAACACAACATGAAGGATACAATGGAGCAGTTACACTCACAGCTAGGGGCAATCTGACAGGGTAGACTATGAACAGCTCGCCAGACCATCACAGGTCAACACACACATCCATTCACACTCCCACTTACACCGAGGGGCAATTTGTAGCAACCAATTAGCCTAATGTGCATGTCTTTGGACTGTACGAGGAAACCCGGGGCACCCAGAGAAGATCCACTAAGCACGGGGAGAACACTCAAACTTCAGACAGAAATGTCCTCAGCGAGCCTGGGACTCGGTCTCAGAACCTTCTTGCTGTAAGGTGGATGTACTGTCCACTACATCACCGTGCTGCCCAAATATGGTGTTAGTGGACAGAGTCAGTTCTCGGTCCTTTATTACGGTATATACTTCATTTACGTGTGAAATTGCTGAAATCTGTTGACAGGGTGAGAGTAAATCTTTTTTCATCAAGGAATGTACTTTTTTGTTTACTTGTTTTGATTCAGTGAAACATGAACCATCCTGGTCTGAGGTTTCTTTTTATTGTTATTTTATTTTTCATGAATTCAAATTTGGCACAATACGACACTGACCCCTAGTGTTTTCTCTCTCTCTCTCGCTATCTCTCTCTCTCTTTCTCTATCTCTCTCTTTATCTCTCTCTCTGTCTCTCTCAATTTGTGTTTTTCTCAATTTACCTCCTCACTCTCTGTCTACCTTTCCTTCTCTGACCATGTCTGTCTTTCCTTCTCACCTTCTCTCTCTTTCTCTCTCTCTCTCTCTCTCTCTCTTTCTCTCTCTCTCTCTCTGTCTCTCTCAATTTGTGTTTCACTCCATTTACCTCCTCACTCTCTGTGTCTACCTTTCCTTCTCTGATCATGCCTGTCTTTTCTTCTCACCTTCTCTCTTTCTCTCTCTCTCTCACTCACTTTCTCTTTCTGTCTTTTTCTCTCTCCTTCTCTCTGCCTGTCCTTTTCTTCTTCTTCTCCTTCTTTTTATGTGTATCTCTTCTTCTCATTCTGTCTCATTCTCTCCATTACTCCCTCTTCCTC
>JBCNYG010000006.1:15195819-15210560 GCA_039654305.1 Porochilus rendahli | reverse complement strand
ACACACACACACACACACACACACACACACACACTCATATATACACACTCATACACACACACACACACGTACACACACACACACACACACACACACACACACACACACACACACACACACTCACACTCAGTCACACTCACACACATTTTGGTTTTGTTGTTTGCTGTTAGCTTACCTAAGTAGTTTTTTCTACTAAAGTGTACTTTCACACATTTACCATCTTACTCTCTCACATCCACTTTCATCTTTCACATACACCATCATTCTTTGTCTCACATACACCATCATTCTCTTGCACACACCATCATTGTCTCTTATACACTTTCACAGTCTCACTCATGCACTCTCATACTCTCTCACATCTGCCATCGTACTCTCACATGTACACTTTCATACTCTCTCACATACATCATCATACTCTCTCACATATACAGTACTCTCTCACATTCGCCATTATACTCTTTCACACCCACTATCATAATATCTCACATGCACTCTCACATGCACTCTCACACTCTTACACGAACTATCATGCTCTCACACATACACCATCTTACTCTGTCATCAACTCTAATTATTTCTCACATCAACTGTCATACTCTTTCACCTTCAACATAGTTCTCTCACACGTGCACTTTCATACTCCCTCGCATGCACCCTCATACTGTCACCATCTTACTCTTTCACATCTCCCATTGGACGCTCACACATACTTTTACATACACCATCACACTTTTTAAACATATTTATACACATACACATATAATTTACACATAATAATCCCTCACATACTCTCTCACAAACGCACTCATATTGTCTTATGTATACTCTCTTACATCCACCATCATACTCTCTCACATCCATGCTCATGTTGTGTCATACCATACTATCTCACAAATACCATCATACTTTCACAGCCACTCTCATACTCTCTCACATTAGCTCTCAAACTCTCATGTCTGCCATCATACTCTCTCACATCTACTCTCAAATTCTCTTATATACACTATACTACAGCATCATACACTCTGACGTTTACTCTCATAATGTCTCACACCAACATATTCTTATGTTCACTCTCATATGCTCTAACATCCGCCATCATACTTTTACATACTGCATCATACACTCTCGCAAGCACCATCATACTCTCTCACATTTTGCCTTTCAAAAGTATTCACCGCCTTGACTTGTTACCTATTTTGCAACATTGCAGCCTGTAATTTGAATGTTTTTTAATATGAATTTTATGTGATGGATGTGCACAAAATAGTCTAAGTTGAAGTTAAATGAGAAAAATATATATAAGAAATATTATTTAAAATAAAATTGTCATGTACATTTGTATTCACTCCCTATGCTCTGAAAAACTCAAAATTTCTGGTGCAACCAATTATCTTCAGAAGTCACATAATCAACACCTTTTCTGAAACGCCCCAAAGGCTGCAACACCATTAAGCAAAAGGCATCACACCATGAAGACCAAGGAGCTCTCCAATCAAGTCAGGGACAAAGTTGTTCAGAAGTACAAGTCAGGGTTACGTTATAAAAAGAAATCCAAATCTTTTATGGTCCCCTGGAGCACCATCAAATCCATCATCTTCAAATGGAAAGAGCATGGTACCAAACAAACCTGCCAAGAGAGGGCTGCCCACCAAAACTCACAGACTGGGCAAGAAGGGCATAAATCAGAGAGGCAGCACAGAGACCAAAGGTAACCCTGAAGGAGCTGCAGAGTTACAAAGCAAAGACTGTTGTATCTGCATGGGACCACAATAAGCTGTACACTCCACAAAGCTGGGCTTTATGGAAGAGTGGCCAAAAAAAAGCTATTACTTAGTGTTAAAAATAAAAAGGTACATTTTGAGTTTGCCAAAAGGCATGCGGGTGAATCCCCAAATGTATGGAGGAAGGTGGTCTGGTCAGATGAGACAAAAATTTAACCTTTTGGCCACCAAGGAAAACGCTATGTCTGGCGCAAACCCAACATATTCCATTACTTCAAGAATACCACCCCCACAGTGAAACATGGTGGTGGCAGCATCATGCTGTGGGGATGTTTTTCAGCAGCAGGGACTGGGAAACTAATCTGAGTTGAGGGAAAGATAGGTGGTGTTAAATACAGGAATATTCTGTTAAAACCTGTTACAGTCTGCCTGTGATTTGAGACTGGGACGGAGGTTCACCTTCTAGCAGGAGGATGACCCAAAGCATACTGCTAAAGCTACACTTGAGTGGTATAAGGGCAAACATTCAAAGTGTGTTGGAATGGCCTAGTCAAAGCCCAGACCTCAATCCTATTGAGAATCTGAGGTCAGACTTGAAGATTGGTGTTCACAAGTGGAAACCATCCAGCATGAAGGAGCTGGAGCAGTTTTGCCTTGAAGAATGGGCAAAAATCCCAGTGACAAGCTGTAGCAAGCTCATAGAGACTTATCCAAAGTGACTTACAGCTGAAATTGCCACAAAAGGTGGCTTTACAAAGTACTGACTGTAGGGTGTGAATAGTTATGCATGCTGATGTTTTCTGGTATTTTGTCCTATTTATTGTTTGTTTTACAATAAAAATCACATATTTAAGGTTGTAGGCAAGTTCTGTAAATGAAGTGATGCAAACCTTCAGACAATCAATTTTATTTCCAGGTTGTAAAGCAACAAAACATGAAAAATGCCAAGGGGGTGAATATTTTTGCAGGGCACTGTACACCATCATACTCTCAATTCAATTTCAGGTCAATTTTATTTGTCACATACAAAATCATACCTAATACAATATGTAGTGAAATGCTTGTTATGACTGTCCGAAAAATTGAAGAATAAAAACTATCAATATCAAGAAGTCAAAGAAGAACAGAAACTATAACTATTTAAGGGACTTTATAGTTAAAGTCAATATAAATTTAAAAATGTAAAAATATAAAAAAATAAGAAAATATATATAATAATTTATAAAAGTATATATAAAATATAAAATAAAATATATGAAATAAAATAGAAATAAAATAAAGCATACAGAAGTATATATAAAAAGCTATACTATAAACTATAAATGCAGAAAAAATGCAATATGGTGAAATATAAAAACAGTGGCAATTTTACAGTAACACTGTATGTAAAGTGTTAAGTGTCTGTAAGTGTGAAGTGACAAGTGACTGTGTGCAACCATAAGCTGAGGTGGAATGCAGCATTTTTGGGTGGGGTAGAGTCTACAAAGTCCAGGTACCAGTGTTCTGGCCCGAATGGCCTGCAGAAAGAAGCTTCTCCTCATTTGCTCGGTGTTTGCTTTCAAGGAACGGAAACATTTTCCTGACTGCAACAGAGAGAAGAGTCCATTGTTGGGATGGCTGAGGTCCTTCGTTATCTTCCTAGCCTTGATCCAGCACCGCTTGCTGTATATAGTGCACATGTCAGGAAGCTCAATACGGATGGTGCGCTCTGCTGAGAACACAGAACACAGCCCTGGGGGGCTCCAGTACTGAGAGTGAGTGAGGGTGAGACATGGTTGCCCAACCCTACTGCTTGTGGTCTGTCTGTCAGGAAGATGGAGATCCAGTGACACAGGTATGGGCTGAGGCTCAGTATCTACAACTTAGTGGTGAGTATGGAGGGGATTATGGTGTTGAACGCTGAGCTGTAGTCCACGAACAACATTTTTACATAATCCCCCTTTACGCTGTCCAGATGTCCAGGTGGAGGTGTGCGATGGCGTCCATGGTAGATCAGTTGGGATGGAAACTGTAGTGGATCCAGGGTGGTCATTAGGCAAGAAGTGTTAGGGGGTTGTAAAGAAATATTTTTAGATTCCTCCCTAATTTAATTTTACTATGTAAAGCTGCTTTGTGACAATGTCAATTGTAAAAAGCGCTATACAAATAAAACTGAATTGAATTGAATTGAAGTGTGATTACCGCCAGAAAGTTTTAAACCAAAAGCCTAATTCTAACACAAACCCTAATCCCAGTGGAGCCGGTGGTGTAATGGTTAGAGTGCTAGGCTAATAATCAGACTGCCACTGTGCTAATACCCATGGCAGAGGTCTCAACAACAAGTGTATCTGTGTCCACCCAGCAGTATAAATGGGTATCAGTAAAATACTGGGAAGGTAATCTGTGATGGACTAGCATCCCATCCAGGAACTCCTAGTTTCTTTTACGCTACAGAAACCAGGATAATCTCCGGCTCTGATGAACCAGTTGGCTCGGGTGTAAAAAGTCGAACAGACTTTACCCTACATTATCCTAATCCTAACCATTCCCAGAATCTATTAAAACTGGTGTAGGGTGTAAGACAGCAGTTTAGTGAAGTGGGTGTGTCATGTAGTAGGAGTGTTGCGTAAGTACAGTGCATCCGCAGATAGAGGTTCCTGAATACAGGGTGCTCATTTATGAACTTCAGTGCAAAGATGGCCTGCTGTGCTTTTAGTCTTAGTGAATTTACTCTGCTTTTGTTCCTGCCTTGTTACCGTATGTGTTTTCTTCAGCTCTCTCCAGTTTTAGGTTAATAAAGACTGGTTGGTTTGTTTGTTTGTTTTTTTACACTCATGACTTGTTATCTCCTGCTACTGTATCAATCTATATTTTAAAGGCACTTCATTGATGTATTTATGTGCATGAAAACACTGTTGTTGCTACCTTTTCATTTTGGAGAAAAGATGACTATCATAATACTAATGGTGTAGTGGTGAGCACATACGGCTCACAGCAAGAAGGTCTTGGCTTCAGGTCCTGAGCTTGGTAAGAGTGTCTCGGTGTGGGGTTTGCATTTTCTCCCTGTGCTTCCTCCGGGTATGCCGGTTTCCTCCCACAGTCCTAGGTGTGAAGGTGAGTGTGATAGTTATGTGTATTGGCTCTGCAATGGACTGGTGAGCTGTTCAGGGTGTATTCTGCCTTTGCCAGAGTTGGCTGAGATAGGCTCCATCCTCCTGTGACCCTAGTAGGATTAAGTTATTCGACGAATTAATGAATAAATGAATGAATGAATAAATGAATGAATGATATAAATGGTCATATCTTGCTAGAGTAATTAATGAATATATCACCATATTATTTTGTCTTGATTTGATGTTTCTCATGACTAGATATTCATGTTAAAGCTAGATCTACCTTGCATAGTCCTTAATATTTAATCATCTTATTTTGCCATCATATTTGTGAATGTACACCTAAATCTGATTTCAGACTATATTTGTGTGTGAATGTCTCACTGTTGGGTGTTTGAGGGGTTCGAGGCATCTCCATCTCCGGTGTGTGGCCAGGTCGCGTCATGATCATTGGCTCCTCCACCACATTAATGCTGTTGCACTGCATCAGCTCCTGCAGCAGGTTAAAGATCTCTTCTGCCCGAGAGCACTTAAATGCAAAGATCCCTGCAGGAGAACAGAGAACGGCATCTTCATCTTTCACACTCACAATCTCATGAGTAAAGAATTCTGAGGACAATAAAGAAATGCAGCTCTGTAAGAGAGTAAACATGATATCACATTACCAAAAGAAAAGCTAATCATATCCTACACTCAAGAACAGCATTAATTCAGTTACTTTTTCACTGTTTATCATTTATCCTGTCACTAAGTGGCAACAAAAGATACTACACAGTCCCATACATTATACTCTAGTAATAAGGGAGATAGGCTGAGATGGGCCACAGCCTCCCTGTGACCTGATAAGATTACGTGGTTCAGAAATGAGTAAGTCAAAAGAGTGAATATGTGTAGTAGTAATAAGAAACAACATTTACCCTGACAAAATCTGGACATTAAACCAAGTACAAATTAATTACCATAATTCTATAATCAACATACAGAATATTCCGCTTTAAGAAATCAAGCATAATTTCTCCCTCAAACTGCTCAGTCCGAGGGCAGAAGAAAATCTTTTAATTGAGTTTATTAATTGAAGGGATTTTTAAATGTTCAATCACAAAGTGGATTGTGATTTTGATATGTTACACAAGTTATTTATTCATCAGCTCAATAGCTAATTGACTGTAAATGAAAGAAGGCATGTGCTCAGTCCTCTGTGATTAGTGGACTCACCCTGTCCTGTCTGACAGCGCCTCCCGCTCTCGAAGGAGAACAGGTTGGAATCGTAGCCGTAACGGCGTAGGCAGAGATACGGCCACCGGATGGCGTCACGCTTGCGTGTGTGCAGAATGAGCTCCGTTTGGGTGAGCTCCATCGTCCCCGATCCCAGCTCGTTCCCTTCATCATCCACATTCGTCACCTGCAGGTTACAAACAGATGAAAAACACAATCACTGTCCTGTCCAGCAGTGCAGAACCACATTTTACCTTCGAGGCACAATAAACATCAGTAAACTCTTGTCTTTTGTTTGGTAATAGAAGTGCATTCATTTCTATGAAATAAATACAATCTGACTGCTAACATGAATAATCTGATGCAGCAAGATCTTGGTGTTTCTTTGAAAAAATTTTGTGTGTCTTTCTGTGCTGAGAACATCCTGCTTCGTGTGAAGGCCATGACTCAATTCTTCAACCTTAAGTTGTTTCTGGTTGTAAGTGTGGGGGACATTTATCGTTGTGTGATATTGGTGATGTAAATGGTATTCTGCCTACCTGCTTCCTGACTTTATGAGATAAAAAAACATAAAATCATCTTATTTTTCTTGTATTTGCATGAATTTTATACTAAAATGTGGCTTGCTCCTGCATAAAATGGAATAAGTCGCGAGGTAGTGTTTTGAGTAAGAGCCAAAGTAAGTAGAAAATGGCGTACCTGGACGAAATACATCCATCAAAGTATAATCTTCGACATGACCAAGTTGAAATATCCATAAAAACAATTTATCCATGCTAAAGTACTTGTTTGAAAAAAGGTTCCATGTCCAAGTTGTTGTAATACAATGGAAATATCCATTATTCTGCCGATTTTCAAACTGCTTTTGTGAATGTTCAGGGGATTTCTTTATTATCCACACTCACTGCCAGAATACTCTCCCTACTTACAGAATCCCAGAAGGATTCCCCAAATAATGTAAGGTAAACCAATGAAAAGCCGCAAAATGGACGCGACTCGGTGTAAAACGAACTCATCTGTTGCTAGGAAGACACTAGGAAGATCGTGCTGATTGGTTGAGAGCTGGATTCATTTCGTGTATGAATTGTTCCCCTAATAATCATCCCAACAATGGACTCTTTTCTCTGTTGTGGTCAGGGAAATGTTTCCATTCCTTGAAAGCAAACACAGACCAAATGAGGAGGCGCTTCTTCCCGCAGGCTATTTGGACCCTCAACCAGAACTCCTAGTACCTGGACTTTCTAGACCTTCCCTACACATGAACACTACATTCTACCACAGCTAATTGTTGTACACACAATAACCACACCCATTGGACATCCTCGTGTGCATACTGCAACGACACTTTACATACCGTATTATTTATCGTCACTACATCTATATTTGACTTTTAATTATTGGTGTTTTTCATGATTTCTCATGTTTTAATTTTTTCTATGACAGTTTTTATTCTTCTTCAAATATAGGACAATCAGAATAAGAATTTCACTACATGTCATACTGTGTACGATTTTGTATGTGACAAATAAAATTTTACTTTGTTAGCGAGCTTCAGAAACTGTTTATATAAATGTAATTTTCTTGACTATTTTTTCAAAAGTAGCATTTCCTGATTAGCGGCATACAAAGTGATGTAACTAAATTTTCATGCTATAATCATGTATTATACCTCATTTTAAAACATGAAATACTATTTTAAAATATATTAATATCAGTATGTCAACTTTCCTACCTAATCCGTACTGGAGCAGGTCACAAATTTAAGGTTAGTGTTCAAATACAGCTTTACAGAGCCGGGTTTATCATGTGTCCATGTAGTATGTACTAAATTCTAAATATGAGCATGCTTAAATATTCTGTAACACTCATTAACTCAGGTCAAAGTGCAGAGCTCCTCTGACCAGCCTCTGTCATGTTTATTCATTCATTCATTCATTTTCTAAGCCACTTAATTCTAATTAGGGTCGTGGGGAGGCTGGCTCCCATCTGAGGTGACTCTGGGCAACGTACACCCTGGACAGCTCGCCAGGCCATCGCAGGGCCAACACTCACACTACCATTCGCACTCACACCTAGGTGCAATTTGAAACTGCCAATCAGCCTACTGTTCATGTTTTTGTGGACTGTGGGCTAATATTCAGTGACATCTACCTCACCTTTAGTGCATAATTATTTATTACCCCAAACAGTGAACCAATCAGATCGTGTCATTTCCATGGAGTGTATACAAAATAAATATACACTCACTCAGTCAGCACTCACTGCCCCCATCATGTCTTCCTATTTCAGACCTTTTTTTAGAAGTAACAGTCAATGAAACTAGAACGAAACAGTGTGCACTACTAAGTACTGTGCGTACCTTGAATTTAGTGGGGTGGTTGTCTTGAATGGCGTCTCTGTATAGACAGCTCCAACAGCTCCCCATAGCTTCAGCAAGTTAGCTGAAACCTTTTAACATGGAGAGGTCAGAGGTTAAATATTCATCAGTGTTGAGTATACACAAAAAAATATTCTCCACATTTTTCCACTTTTAATAAACCAGTTGCCCATAGTGTGTAGACAAAAAGAAACCATACCTGGTGCAGGCCATCAGTGGGAGTGATACTAACGTCAATCCCAGAATTCTCTGCTGGGGGTCATGGTGGAACAGAGGAGTTCTGGTACTGCTTGTAGGTCCCAGTGTGCAAATTTTCCATTGCTCCTAACAATTTAAGAAAAAAAGATTACACTGAGAATATTCCTTTTTTTTCTTTTTTCTTTTTCAGAAGCTGTGCTGTGATTAAGATACAAAAATGAAAGTCAATCTGTGCTGTATTCTCGGGCTCCCACAGGGAAGTGAGGTATAATTACTTTACATGGCATTTCTGTCTTGCAAGTGTGCACAGACTCTGTCTCTTGATGGTGGAGAGATAAATATTTTCTATTGCTTAACTCAAAAGGTTCAAGTATCACCTGGTAGGCTCCTGTACCTGGCACTGTTAAACTCATCTTAAAACTTAAACTCGTCTCACAGATGCAAACTTTGTGCAAAGACTTTCTTTTGTTTCTTATTTCATGTCATTCACAAAAAGGGAAATAATAAATTAAAGTCATGACAATTACCATATAACCATTTGTCTATTGTTGCACTAATTGTAACTGGAGGTCTTTATACAAGAACCCACACATTTAACCACACATATGCCAACAGTTACAACACATATACAATGTGACAAGATGCACTGATCTTAAAATACTTCCAGCGGATTAATACTGTATGCAGGCACCTAAAACACGAGGCAAAAATTCAAATGCAGAATAAATAGAAAATGTCAACAAACTAGTTTCTACTCTCTTAAAACACACACACAAATTTAAAGCCATTCATTGATTTCTCTGTTGTTTTTACTAAAATGTCTGAATGAAATTTTGTAAGGTTATTGCTGGCTAAAGTTAACAATTTAGGTAAAGGATTTCAAACAATAAGTAAATGCCACAAAATGCCACAAAAAAAAGCTTAAAAAACAAACAGACAAATAAAGGTCAAAGCAGGACTTTTAAATAAAACACTTTCATATGTTAAGTATAAAAACCTGTATATTTATTTATATGTTTTACATAAATAATTTAATTAGATAAATAAAACAACTTAGAATTCCAAGATTTTGAATTAATTGTGGTTTTTAATACAAATGTTTAATGTAAAAATTAATAAATAAATAAATAAAACTTCATGTATTTTATTAGAGTAAAATCAAGATTTAAGATCACACACAAATCACTTTCAAAACAACATAAAGGATTCAAATCCTATCAAAATAAAATGAAAACAAATAAGTCTGAAAGGGTGTTAAAACTAATATAAAGAGAGAAGCTTCTACGTCTGCGTTTCTTAAGCTGTAACAGTAAGATTTGAGTTGGAGATGGCAGATTTGAGATGAACTTGGGACATATGTTGCTGAGGTGGATCCTTCATAGGTTTTTTAACTTTTATATTTAAACTTTGTATCTTTGATCAGATCAGAAACATGGATAAAAACATCTTTAAATAGTTTACAGTACACATGCACTGTAATTTTTTTTGAGCCACATGTAAGCTTTCTAGGGTAAAAGATACATTTTTAAAAGTTTCAAGCGATGTACCTTTGATATAATCTACCACCGAACAGGCAATGGTGCAGTTAAGTGTACTTACCAAATGATAGAAGAATAGATTAATATATTAGGTGATAGTATGGTTTTCTAAATCGGCTTGAATCTTTTAAATAGGTAAGTAGGACACAATTTTAACATGGGATCAATGAGCAGATGAAACTAAATCACAAAATAAAAAGGCTTCCTATTGTAATATGAAACAGTAAGGGTGTGAGGTCTGAGTGTGAGCTGGTCTAATTGGTTTACTTCCTGATCCCAGTAGTCTCTAACCCTGTAGCCACAGTCAAGAAGTTAAAGCACAAAGCAGGCCTACTACACCTACAGACTGATCCAGTACCTGTGCATATATGCCCGATCCTACAGACAAAACGGTTGGTGGTATCAGGTGGCCTTTTCTTTAAAAGTGCGCCAAACCTGCAACTGCATTCACACCTTCCAGTTTCATTCATGTGGCACTGAGTCACAGTGTGTAGCTGTTTGGGATGAAAGTGCGTCCCGTTACATCCTCAGCTGGACTGATCTCGTGGCAGTTCAGGCAAAAGCCTATACATTTGTAAATATTAATATCGGACTGCACGAGAAAAAAAATAAAAATAAAATAAACATCAGCCGAACCCCCTAAAAAGCCCGAGAAGCTAAAACGTTTGCATGCTTATGCTACATGCATGCTGCTCGTGCTCCCGTGTAGATGTGGAGTCTGTAACTGACACCTGCAGCAGGTTCATCATCCCGCGGTGTGCAAATAAAACCAAAGCAAGGGGAAAGGGGGATCAGCGCTCAAGGATACACACTAAACATGCTTTTGATGAGCGCTGTGGTCAGATAGACAGACAGAGACAGAGACAGAGAGAGATAGAGAGAGAGAGAGACAGAAATACAGGCTACATGAGCAAAGGCAAACATCATGCACCATCAGGCGGAATTCGGGGCGGATTCAACAAATCTGTCTTCAGAATGGCATTCTAGTATTGAAAAGCCAACGCAAACGTCAAAATTGTAGGACATAAAGACAGAAACACGATGCACACAGCAACCATGGAGGAGCTCGAGTCGGTCACAGAAAGAAACGTGTAGCGCGAGCTGTGTACAGAACAGCGTCCTACCGTAAAGCCTACTACAGCTGGATGCTAGTGACAGCCGCGGCGGAAATACTGCGGGCTACACACGCGCGCGCACACACGCTAAGATAAACAGTCTCGCTCGTATCAGCCTCAGCCCCTGCTGAACCTGGACGCTGCTGCAGAAACGCTGGAGCTGCTGCTCCCAGGCGCTACTCACATGTCTGGCAGCGATCGAAGCGCGACCCGAGAGCGGTGGAGCTGCGGTGCGGAGTCCGCGGTGCTGCACACAGGAGGCGGGCTGCTGCCTGTCCTTCGCCTCCGTCACTTACAATAACAATTTCAGTCAGGTTTTATTATTATTATTATTATTATTATTCGGAGGAGGGGGCGACAAAACCCCCCTGGGTTGATAAAAATGATTAGAAAGGCAGTTGTTTTCCCCCCTCAACGCCCCCTTGCTGCGGCACGGGCCTCTCTTTGACATTTGCCGAGCGCCGGGGTGAGAGTTCATACAGCCAACGAGGGCTGATGGATCGGCAAGAAGGTAGAGACGCTGGAGGACCAGCTGAGGCGGAGCGCGCGCTCACCGGCACATGATGACGCGCTGCCACACGCTCACCATCCGTGCAGCCACCTACAGTACACTCAACACACCCAACACACAACGCATAGCACTGCACTCTTACACACACTGCATGCTCGCAAACATATTTTATTACTTTTTTTTAATTTAATCTTAATTTTTTAAGATGTAACGGGTAAAAAATAAAAAGGTGACATTGTCCAGAAGTTGATGCACATTAACACAGCTAGATGCTTATACAGAAACAGCAGCTGAATTACTGCTATTCAACATTGTAAGAAATCATTTTAAAAGGAATTTACACAGCATCTGTTGACCTCCTTCCTGAGTGCAGTTTAAGATGACCAGCTCCTGGCTTATAAAACTCAGCTTGAGTTAATCAAGTCATTTTCCAACTTCTTGAATACTTGAATAAACTGTTAAACAAATGTTTGTCTACATCCTTACATTGGTAGAAGTGATTTAGAAACTAGTATCCAGCTGTGTTTTGGACAGGCTGTAGCCACTAAGACCAAGTTGTGAGTTCACACTGGGTCAAGACAAGTTGTTTATTATGCCTTAGAAACAGTGAGAATGCATTAACAAGCAGTAATACTGTGAATAAGAAAGAGCATAAACTGTAAACTAGAAAAATTCCTGAAGAAATTTTGAAATGTGGCTGCAACTGCTGCCAAAAAATATGTGAAAACTGGCATGCTGAACTGTAGAACACAGAAAAATTCCTCACAGTTTACACAGTTTTTTAAGTAGCTGTAGCAAAACAGGTGGTGATAAGTCAAAGAATCAAAGCTTATATACTTTAACTGTAACCATTATTGTGGGGTTTAAGCCAGGTTCTATACCAGGGCTATTTATTTAATTAATGAGGGCCAGGTCATGAAAACAATCACAAATGAGGGGAGGAGAGCGGATACCTAAAAAAATGATTGGTCCTCTATTGCAGGTTGTGACACAATGAGGCAGGGGAAACAAATTTGAATTTCTTAGTTGAGAGTATTAAAACCAATTTAAATAAAGTTTTTTTATTATCAATTTTTAATTAATCCAAAGAACAAATGTATTGTCAAGAAGCAACCTTCTACCCTGGGCAGAGGGAAGAAAAATCTTATTTCTCTTGAAACATTCATCCATTCATTCGTTTTCTGAACCGCTTAATCCTAATTAGGGTCACGAGGAAGCTGGCACCTGTCTCAGTCAACTCTGGGTGAGGGCAGAGTACATCCTGGACAGCTTGCCAGGCCATCACTAATGGCAATGCAGCCTACTCTTGATGAAAATCAGCAATGGTTCTTTTACATGCCTCTCACCACAGACAGTGAGAGACATGACTGGCCTTTGATAACCCAGTTAGCTGCATTGGAGGGACAGCAGTGACAACCTGTTGATTGTGGTTTTGAACCCCCGACCTTGGGATCAGTAATGCAGCACCCTATCAATGGGCCACCACTGCCCTACATTCTAAAAAAAAAAAAAAGAAAGAAAGAAAGAAATAATAATAATAATAATAAAAGAATAACAAAATAAATAATAATAATAATAATAATAATAATAAATACCTCGGATCCCATTTTTGACATGTTTACTCTTAGAAATGTATACTGACTTTTTATAGTTCATAGTTTTCACTCACAAATCATTCATTTAAATTAGCATTGTAAAGTTTTAGGTAGTTTGATTGAATCCACTGAACAATAGGTTTGCTAATAAAATAATGTCATAAAGAGCCTATTGTTTACTAGTTGACTTTATTAACAGCGTTTTATCTGCAGTGCCTAAAGAAGGGTACTCATTTTATTTTGTTAGAACATTTTATTTGTAGCAGAGTAAGTGGTCTTACAGTTGTCAAACCTGAAGAGATGAGAGATGATTCTAGAGCTCCTTGACCACCAGAGGGGGTCAAAGAGTTTAATGTGCCAACTGTTAATGCAATCTCTGTCAGAACAGGGCATTTGTCATGTCTCCCCACCTGACCCTTTCCATTTCAAATGTTATTATCATTAATAATAATAATAATAATAATAATAATAATAATAATAATAATAATAAGGGCAGTGGTGGTGCAGTGGTTAGCCTTGGTTGCCTTATAACATGAAGGTTCTGGGTTCAAACCTTGTGGCCTCCTGGGCCCTTTCTCTGTGGTTTTCCTGCAGCTATTCGTTTTCTTTCATAGTCCAAAAACTTGCAGATTAGTTCAACTGTCTACACAAAATTGCCCAAAAGAGTAGATGTGATTGTGACTGGTTGTTCATCTCTATGCTTGCCTTGCAGTAAATTGCTGGCCTTCTTAATCGTGCACCCCACCTCCACCCAAAGTCAGTTGGGACGGGCTTCAGCTCACCCACATCCTTCATGGATAAGCAGTATACATACTGGGTGTATAGAGGGATGGATGGATGGATGGAAGTTTTTTACAAATCTTAAATCTTTATTTTACATGCTGCCTTATTTTAGGTTTCCATAATGAAACCAGCACATTCGCAAATGTAGTTCCACCTGTCAAGATGATCTAGGTTACCTGCTTAGGTTCAGCATGTATGTGAATGTTTAATTAATAGGGTTGCGCGAGATCAAATCAGCTCAAAAGTAGCAGGAATATACTAGCTCCTTTTCCCAGGTTTTCACCCCACCCCTCTCTGCTCCTGAGTGAACATCTTGAGACATTGCATTTGCATGCGGCCCCCATCAAGCTGCATGCACTCAGACTGGTAATAAAAGGCATTGACCCCCTTAACCTTTATGAATTACAATTTGTGCCAGCAACACATCCTGTCAGAAGAGTGGGCACCCATGGTGCAGTGTGTGTGTGTGTGTGTGTGTGTGTGTGTGTGTGTGTGTGTGTGTGTGTGTGTGTGAGTGAGGGAGAGTAAAAGAAAGAGCACCAGTGTGTGTATGTGTGTGCCGTGTGGTTGTTAGAAAAAGAGGAAAAGGT
>JBCNYG010000006.1:15164203-15191825 GCA_039654305.1 Porochilus rendahli | reverse complement strand
GCTGTCCAGGGTGTACCCCGCCCTCGCCCAGAGTCGGCTGAGATGGGCGCCAGCCTCCCTGCGACCCTAATTAGGAAGAAGCGGTTCAGAAATGAATGAAATAAACAAAAATAATAATAATATAATATACATACAGAACAGTTTGGACACGAGAAAACAGCCCTTTTTTGTTTCTGCCTCTTCGTGATTTTGTAATTTTTTTATGCTAAAGTAGAGAAAGAAAATCTAAGTTTTTTTCAATTGCGGGGATTCTCTTTAGTCCAACAAAAAGTAAAAATAAAAGCCAGACCCTTGAGGAGAACATCCAAACTCCACTCAGAAATGCCAGAACCAGGGATCAGACCCAAGAGTTTTTTGCTGTGAAGCGGATGTGCTAACCCAGGGATGCCGAACTCATTTTCACTAAGGGCCACATCAATAAATATAAAGGTGATTGAGAACCGAATAATCACTGAACAAAATAGAGCTTAACAGTGAAAAACTAGCACGCAACCTTTCTTAAGTCATGAATGTCTAGCTGTTTACTTGAAATAAGCTGCTGCCAGTTAGTGGAAGGATGATGAATCAGGTTTTAAAGTAACTGTTGATGCAAATAATGTATGATAATCATACTCTTTAAACGCTCACATAAAACGAGGTAGGGGGCCGGATTGGGCCTGCAGGCCTGAGTTTGACCCCTGTGTGCTAACCAATATGCCACCACGTCGCCAGTTTCTTTCGGTTAAAATTTGGCAATGGAAAAAAGTTTTAGACCCTTCTAACACTTTGTTCTGAGCCTTTTTGTCACAAACTAAATAAATGTAAAGAAAGCTAAAACTCAACAGTGTTTAAACAAGTTATGTGGATGTTTTTATTTTTTGGTGGTAAAATTGTAAAACTGTGATCATGTACATCTAAAGTCAGTGATACAGGAAAATAATCTTCCATCAAGGTTACAGTGTTACATTTTATAACGTAGTGTTTTAGTCCTTTCACAGCAGTCCATTTGAAAGTTTGCGTCACTGGGAACGCCCACTTTCAGTTACAAGCTTATGAAACCGAAGGGGCGTGGCTACGCGTTGCATAAGAGAACCCGCCCACTGCATTTTTTTTGTTTAAATATAAAACTACAGGACATGTCGAACCGCATATCGAAACCTCCCAGCGTTCAGTGACTCCCGGTACACCTTTGATTTAAAGGTAAGTTAAGTAATATTACAACAGTCGGTTTATTGAGGATTTTATTCTCTCAGAGTGCGCGTGCTTCGTACTAGGTCCAGTGTGATATAAACACTACACTGTAGCTTAATATTATGGCCTGGGGAGGGTTTATAGATGATAACATTACACCTCAGGAAATAACTGCTTTAGACACTGTGTGCGGTTTAAGAGTTTAAACCATTATGGGTTCATTTGCAATGTAATAATAAAAAAGCTTTACACACACACACACACATATATATATATACCCACCCTAAAGCGGGTGGTGACTGGAACTAGGTGTAGTTTCAGCTTTAAAATATTGACACAGGGTCTGAAAAAGTGTCCCAAACTTAAGGTCATTAATTCCAGTGTTGAAATAAAACAGGTCACGTGACACTATATCACTTATCAGTAACCAGATCCTCAAGCTCGTATTAAATTGAGTAAAGTTTAGTAATGGTTGCTGATGAGTAACGTAGAATTGTTTTAGCCGAGCACTCGGCTCAGTTCACAAACAAGAACCGACTCATTGCCCATTTGGATCTCTTTATACTTGGATCATGTAGTTCTACTGGGTTAAACTGATGTGGATTCTTGTCATTCATGGTCGCAGCTATTTGAAACATTCATTAAGAGTCGGCTTCCAACACAAACAACTGATTTAGAGTCGACTCACACAAAAATGTAAACAAACCAGGCCCCACTGAAATGTAGTTGTCTCTAGTTACACTATAATCCTGGTCACCAGACTTTATTAGTGAACACACTGCCTCTACCCTGTAAAACCCAGCCGTGTCCTTATGCATGACTGTGTACATTTTTTAAAATCAAGAAACAATATTTGTGTTTAAGTAAAGAAGTGTTTAAGGGATGGTACTTTTTTGCAGCCATGTGGACAACCATGCTGGGGCTGACTGCCCTGCCACACGTTGGTGGGATTTGCGGTGCTCTTATCACAAGAAGAGAGGTGAAGACGTGGTACGCCTCACTTAACAAACCGTCTTGGAGGCCACCCAACTCTGCTTTTGGAATTGTATGGACAGCTCTATATACCGGCATGGGGTCAGTACATCAGTCAGTTATGTTTATGTACCCTTTAAAATTTGTACAGCAAATATCACATTTAATGCAATGCAACATGGTAGGTTTGATGGATTGATGATCATTTGATGAATATTGGTGCAGGGAAGAGCTGTCTCAATTCGAGACATGAGCTAAAACATTAACTTTCTGGACGGAATTGATGTAGAATGCGTAAGCTGTATTATTATTTTTATTTTTTTTTCTCTTGCTAACTGTGTATACTAATATGGATATTTCAGGTATGGTTCATACCTGGTGTATAAAGAACTTGGAGGCTTTACAGAAGATGCTGTGGTCCCACTGGGACTTTATGGCCTGCAGCTGGCACTAAACTGGGCATGGACCCCTATTTTCTTTGGGGCGCACAAGATCAAACTGGTAAAATGATACGTTCTCCTTAGCTATTATGAGGGGTTCATATTAACAATGAATTGCAGTTTTATTCACTGCACATTTTGCTGGACCTATTGACAGAGGAATTTGTAATGAAAACATGATTCTTAAAAAGCATTTGTGTGTTAATTTGTACTGTAAAACACCCCATTTTACTGATTAATGTTCCATGGCTCTTGCTCCTGCAGGCACTGATTGAGCTTGTCGTGCTGACCGGCACAGTGGCCGGCACCATGGTATCCTGGTATCCAGTGAATCGTACTGCTACCCTCCTCATGACTCCATACCTGGCCTGGCTGTGCCTGGCCACCTCCCTTAATTACTGCATTTGGAGGGACAACCCTGAGACCAAAAAAGACTAAAAAGAACAAATATGTAATTAACATGCACTAGTAGTCGAATTATGACGCTTTATGGCCATTAGCACAAATATGCCTATAATCATATTCAATGAATATATGAATCAAATCATGGCAGCTGCTTGATGCACGAGGATTAATATGTACTAACATTTATATATTAATACACCAGTACTAACTATTGTGTTGAATGTTTATAACTTTTGATATCTTGAGTCAAAATACAGATTCACACTGCATCAGCAAATAATGAAAATTTTAAAGAAAAAGAAAATAAATTCACAAATATATGCTTGTATAATTTAAATATATATGTTTGATAAGTAATAAAAAAAAAGTGTCTACTAGAGTCTCTCCTTCTACTAATTAAGTTTGACTTCAGTCATATCACATTACAGAAGGGTGTGTTTGAAAACAGGGTGAAATGTCTTCTATCTCTCGTGACCATACTGTGTTTATGTGTGGGTCATACTGCCAATGTGAGTTCACTTGAACATATGCAGTTTACACTGTGGTAAATCCAAGCCTAAAAACCCCTCTTCAAATTTAGGATTGGTTATGCTTTAAGAATAATACTACATATTCTCCTGATATTTTATTAAGAAATCATGCACATGTAGTTTAACAACAAGATATTCTGGCACAGTCATGTACTGAACACAGTACACCTTTATTTGATTACAAGGAATTAATATAACAGATGTTGGATTACATGAATGAACTGTTACTCATTTGCATATGCAGAAGATAAGAATGAAAAGGAACAGTATAAATAATATCATAGAAGAAAAGGTTTTATAACAAATTGTGCTAGAGTGGGGCTTGTAGTGCAACAGGTCTACTTTTCTTGCTTTTCTGGCATTTCCACAGATGCATCTTCTGGTTTAGAGGAGAATCGCTGCATTAGAGTTTTCCATAATCCTTTCTTTTCCTCATCCATCTGTTGCATATTGCCTAAATGGATTAATCATAGAATAAATAAAAGGTCAGTGATATTATATGCTTACAAAATGGTGTTAGCTCTTCATTTGTTTTTTTTATAACTGTAAATCTGGCACATTAATTCAGCAATTGGTAATAAAATTTTATTTCAAACTGTTCAGCTAATGAACTTGGTTTTTTTGCGAAAAGAGCTGGTTTAAGTGGATCAAGAACGGCTGCTCACATCACTCGGGATGTTCCAGTCTCAAGTATTTAAACAGAATGCCACATGATAAAAGGGAAAACTGTTCCCTGATAAACACAGAGGTAAAGAGTGGTTATTGGAGTTACCAGGCTTGGTCATTCTCCTCGGATCTCTCTCAACATCAAGGTGTTTCCATCTGGTGAACTAGTGTTTACCGACTAGAATAACTTGTACAATTTTAGCACTTAAAAGCAGCTCATATGGCACCAACTGATACACCATGTTCAAAGTTACTCTGATCAGATTTCTCGTCATTATAAAATTTGATGTGAATAATAAGTTCTTATCAACCTACATCTGCATGACTATACATTGCACTACTGCCACATGATTGGATGATGGTGCAAATGAGCAGTTACTAGGGATGTGCAATGAAACTGAAGCTTTGTTTGAGCCTGCTCTAGTGCAGTGCCATCTGAAGACGTGAAGATCACAGGCATCCCATATTGATTTTTGCCCTTTTCCCTTGTACACCTAGGCTCACAGTGAGTTTAAATACAGTCCATGACTTATTAGACATTCGATATTTCTGCAACATAAACATCTTTGCCATTACATCAGAGTTATTTTATCACATTATGTTAAGAATTTTAGTTCACATTCTCAATGTTTTAAACTGAAAGCATCTTTAACTTGTAGACTAATATTCATCAGATGCAGAATGATTATGCTCTAATCTTTAACTTCGTCGGTAAATCACAATCTTTTCATTTTTCAAGGAAACATTCTCCTTGAGAGTTAATGAGCTTTTCACTGTAGCTCCACCCCTTTGTGAACAAATTGGGATGTTTAATTACACTGCAGCTATTAAAAAAGTAATGAAAAAAAATACAGTAATAATAATAATAATTCACCTTTACTGAGTTCACTACAAACATTTAACATTAAAATAAATGTTCAGCTTTTCTTACAAATCTCACCTGTTGCTAATAACATCCGACACTCTTCGACTGTTACACCAGTGAAACTTGTGTCTTTTGCTCGTGGAAACTAAAAAGAGAAATATTCATACACATTTAAAAATTAAGTGATTATTGAAATGTGGCAGTAATTATACATTATGTACTGTCAACTATAACCAGTAATAAACATGGTGTCAGATCAATAAATTCTGCAGGAAATTACAAGTCAGTGCTCCTTAACTGGGTAAGTGCTACACATTACATGAGCTTTAAAACAGCAAGATTTATCCCATTTATAAGATTACTGCAATAATATTTCAGTTGCTGAACCAAATACACCTGATATATACTTAATATTCATGATATGTTACCACTTGGAAAAGGGAAATCTGAACTACAAGATGCTGAAAACAGATTTGATGACACTCCTCCTTCATTATATCACTATCATAATCCACTGCTTTTAAATATTTTCCCGGAATGCTGCATGAATACTTGCACCTCAGACTCACCTTTTCTTTGTAAACATTGCTGTTGATTCGCACTAGACTTTCATACATTTTATCACATTTCTCTGGGTCAGAGATCTATAAGAAAATATACAAATATACAAACTCCATCAAATCATGCACATCACTTTATCTTTCAATTTTTCATTCCACGGTTATGCTGGTGTGGGTGTGGTTTTATTAAGTTTCCCTGAATGGATGCATATATTTAAAAAACATCACTTGCTTGTATAAATCATAATGTTTACACTGCACATTTAAAGTAGCATATAAAAAATACAGAGAATTCAGACATATTCATTTCTCTTTTAATGTTGTTACAGCTTCATTCAAAAATGGATCTTTTAAATCTGTTTTTAATTGAGGATCATTTGTAATAAATTCATATAATTGGACACGATTTGGAAAAATGCAACCCAAGAAGTAAATAAACTTTCCAGTTAATCAGGGCTGAGGCTGTTCTACCCTAGTCTTGGAAAAACTTGGAAACATAGGACTTGCTTTGTACTTAATGTCACAGTGGTTAAAGCTCTGGGTTCCTAATCAGAAGGTTCAAAGTTCAAGCTTTAGTGCCAGCAATCTGCCACTGTTGGGCCTTGAGCAAGGCCCCAAACCCCCATTTACTCTTAAGTATAAACAAGACAAAATCTAAGTTTCTCTGAATTAAGGTATCTACTAAATGAATGTAAAATATATTTAGCTTCAGTGAAGGGAAATTTCGAATGATACGGTGTACAAAGATAATCAAGAGTGTGCACTGCAGCAACAGTTTTGGGGAAGAACCACTTATTAGGTGTCCATATCATTTAGCTCACACCCACCAAGACAAAACTGAAGACAGGTCATCGGGATCAGGTCTTAACACCATCTCACCAATCAGACTTTTAGGGCTGAATGTCAGAATAAAAGGCACAATATTACTATATAAAATATAATTTTATAAAAAACAAATAGTAATAATTAAATGAATGAATGACTCTCAAAGCATGAGGAACTAGATAGGGTACACTATGGAAATAAGTCTGTGTTGCTGCTAAACTCGATGGCATAGACCAAAAAATTAATGTTAAAAGTATTCCAACACAATTATAAAAACCATTTGTTCATTTCATTATATTATCAGCTTCAGAGATTATATTTCTGTTTGACAGTTTAGTTTTTGATCTCACATTAATGTATGACTCACTAATCATTCTCTTATTTTTAAATGTTATCACCTACAGCATAAAGCTTACAATATGTAAAAATTATGTAGCTCACATTTAACACCTACAGGTAACAATGTGTTAAGAATTTTGAGTTAAATTTAATACACAGCTACCATCTCAAACAACTAAATGTTATTTTACCCAACTACATTTTAATGCAAAAATACAATTTTATATATTCTTTTAAAACTAATAACTCAGAATGCAAAAATAAATGCAAACTGAAAAGTATTTCAAGCATAATAAACTTAAATAAAATAAATATATAAGATAAAAGACTTTCACCAGATTTAACTGGAGAAGGAAGTGAGCTGAAAAGTCGGCTCTTCTAAGTCGAGCTGAATCGATTCATCCGACTCACTGAAAAGATCCAAAATTTAACCACCAGGCGGTCAAACAGTAAACAATGTTTGTTATAGGCAGCAAATAAACAGTAAACATTCCCGTTATTGTTAAACAGTTGGTTGGTTGGGTTGTTTTACAGAACATCAGTTAGTTCGCGAACGAAGACGTTGATCCCGAATGAAAGGGAAGTTTCAGATTTGACTGCACCCGCGTTGACCCATGGGACATGTAGTGTTTCTACAAACGAACTTCAAAATCCATGTGTTACGTGCCAGTTCACTCTCTGTGTCCTCGTGCGTATTATTTCTCACTCACTCGTTTGCTGAAGCGAGCGGGTAGTGTAGGGGATGCTGGAGCCTGTCTCAGCCAGTCAGCATTTAAAACGGGCTTTTTTTCGTTTTGACAGTAAAACAGGTGCGTGTACAGTACAGCTCTGAATACCATCCAGCCGGTTTCTTGCAAGATGTAACGACTCAAGCGGCAACATTTTGATCAATCAAACACTCAGTAACCTCTACAACTGCACAGGCTTCAAAAGGGCACAAAACAGAGCAACCACTCGTGTGTCAACCACCATGAGGCATAATATTATTATTGTTGTTGTTGTTGTTGTTGTTAACCCAAGTTACAAAACAAAAACAAGCTCCTAACACACCCTACTTCAGTTGGAAACTTAAAAACATGTTTTACTTAAGAGGAACCTGCTCGTTAACACCTAAATCTCTTGTGTCCCTTCAGACACCCACACAACATTAATGACGGTTAATACCTTCGATTCAGAAATGCTAGCTCTCCGACATTACCTGAGTGTTTTCACCCTCTCTGAATGCACTGGCCACCTTTTGCCGTAAAAACGTCCCCAAATCTCGACCTTTCTTCGATTCATCCCGCGGCCATTCTTCACACAACTTGAGAAAGCGACGATACCTGGTGGCGGCCATTTTCCGAGTCGCGAAAAGGGAGGAGCCATATTTAAAGTCAGGGTGCCGCAGCGGGACAAATCAAATCGCGGTTTTGCGTATAGTAGAAACGCTAATGCCGATGCACCTTTTTGTCCCAAACGTGTTTCCGTACGCTCTTAGCTCGCCTCATGGTGTGTAGAAATTACCGAAGGTTTCGTGTCTTTGAATATTTACCTATTGCAGTTGCTTAATTTTTTTGTCCTGTTTTAAAAGAAATCTCCAGGGAAAATGGCAGGTGCTGGAAAGAAAAGCGAAGCAGGATCTCCTGGGGTTGTTGGCTGGATTAGTACCGTGTATCGATTTGCGACCGACCGAAATGATTTCCGAAGGTAACACCAGGTTAACAATAATCATCCACCTACATGATTTAATACTACAACTGTGTCCCTGTGTGCCTGGGCGAGACAATCCGCCATCCACACCATGTTATTATAGTAATGTAGCTGACAGTTTGGATCACTGGATGATAATGACCTTGTGGGTTAGTACCAGTGCTGCAGCTCTGGGTATATCTTACATGTGATCGAATTCATTTAGATAACTTGATTATTAACACAATAGGGTCAAATGTCCCTGATTATATTTATTGCCAGGTGAATAATATATAGAGTAGTGTATTACCTGTCAGCAGAGGACCATCACATCCAAGTACAGATATCAACCATCCTAACACTCTGTGCCAATCTGAGAAAATAGATGTGAAGATTAATAAACCCAAGTGAAGTCTGTAGTTTCAGCATTACAATTGTCAGTACTACTATTCACCATGTATTTTTGATTTTATTTATTTTTCTTTAGGAATGTCCTCGTTAATTTAGGATTGTTTGCAGCAGGAGTTTGGGTGGCAAGGAATTTATCAGATTTTGACCTGATGTCACCTCAACCAGTCACATAGTCCCAGTCTAATCACGGGGTTTCACAGGTTAGTTTGAAAAGTCTTTGGATGAATGCTACAGTAATACATATTTTCTAATTCCAAATTAACGTGTATATACACTTTTAATCTAGAGCATGTAAGATTTTTTCCCCAAACGGTAAAAAAACCCCACTTATTTGTAAAAAGAAAAAAAAAAACTATATTGATTCTCCGTTAAATAATGTGAGTGAGTCACTTTGATAATTTTCTGATGGTAATTCCTGGTCAGTGTTGTGCCAGGGATGTTACAGCTCAGGAAACTTCCTGTACAGTAAAATTCCAAAATCTTTAGTTCTAGCTGCAGTATACGTCAACATGTCAGTGACAAGTCAATATACTGTGAGACAGTGCACTAGAAAGTGTTCATACTGACAGCACATTTTTGTTGTACCTAATTGTGGCTCTACACACACTGTTCTTTTTCCTTTTTCATCCCCAGAAGGAGAGGACCAGTTTCTTCTGAACAACAAAAGAGCTTCATACCAGAGGCTACAACAGGACAAGATCAGGCGACACAGAATAAATAGCCAGTGAAGCATTGTTAAAGCTGATTTTTTAAAAATGAAAAACTGCAAACAACTGCATTACAAAAACTTTATTTAGTATTAAATGTTTTGCATTTAAGTTAAAGTTCACACTCAGAGTCTGTCATTAACAGCTTTAGTCATACTATAAGATAAAAAAAAGTTATGTATAATACTTAATAAAATGTTTAAACATTCTTGATGTCTGCGTCATCAGTGGTGACATTCTGCGACGATAACAGGTGGACCCAGGTCTCTTTTTCATTCCTGTATGGAGTATGGAGGTTGAGTTAATTCAATTTTGAAAAAGCTCAAAAACGTTTAACATTCTAATAAAAATATATACACCTCACCCTCGATTTCCTGTACCCCTATTTCACAGACTTTGGATTTCCTGTACAAAATCCACTGCCAGATATTATTCGGTATTGCCGAACAAATGCTCAGACAAGTCCAGAAACATATGATTGATGATCTTCCAATGATGGAAGTCCGGGTCGGTCATGATTTTTCAAACTTCCCTCCTGTCCAGCCTGTTTCCGTCCGAGCAGATGGACGAAATGAAACCGCAGAGGGGAACGAAATGTCCAATGAACAGATAGTGGCATCAGTGGCGGGAGAGCTAAGTGAAAGTGAGACGAACTGTAACCTGTATTTAAAATGAATGTGATAACAGAATGTCCTTAAGTTTGTGGAAACACAATATTGTGTATTGAGTAGCGGATTGTAAAAGTCTGGGACTGCTGCTGAATAATGGCCATTGCTGGACCGATTATGGTAAATGTTCCGGAAAGTGTAGGGACCCCAGACATTAGTGACCGCCGGACTTTTGAGGTTCCCGGACAGCCTGTCCCCCCCCACACATCTGGGAAATCAAGGGTGAAGTGTACACATATTGTGCCCAAGTTACTGGACTGTACAGGTTTAAATCAAGGTCAGCGCTGAAAAGGAGTTACCGTGTGTGTGCGGCGAGTATAACAGCAGTAGCAGCTCGTAAGTGGTTTTGGGTTAGATGCAGCAGAAAGGAATCAGGTGGCAGACCTAACATCTTAGTCTTTAACTCCTCTACACGAACATGGGCAGGGAACACTGCATGATCTTGCACGCTGAACCTGTGCCCGCTGATGCATTTGATATGGTGCACATGTCAAAGGAGAGTCAAGATAGAATATTTCAGCTGACATTAAGTCATAAAGGCACAAAAAGAAATAAGTAATAAACCTCATACCAGCATGCACTTAAGTACTTTTGACCACAATGCTTTTGAATTCTCAGATCTGACTGAAAGGTGGTGTTGAACAGCAGCACTGACAATCGTGTGGCTGAATGGCACAATCTGATTAGTCCACTATCTTAGGGTTATGAATCATTATTCTGAGTGGGTAATGCTTGAATCAAAGCAACAGACCCTCGGTTTGTTACGGGCACTTGAGCAGGCTGCTTCATCACACTTTCATCTAGAAAAATAAATGTAATTAAAAAAATAAGTTCTTGCACTTCCTTGTAGACAAAGCTCTTAATGAGAATGCTAAAGCCCACCTGAACAGTTTCTGTCCTAGTTAAAATATGTAAATATTTGTCTCTTTTGCTTGTAGTTTTCTCATGAGTTTATGCAGAAGGTAGCCTACTAAACTAACAATGTTGAAACATTCTATAGCCCTGATTACCTCAGCTGACAGCAAAGAGCTCACCATTTCAGTCTCTGTCATGGTTAAAATTAGGTAACAAACTAAAAAGATCTTGATTTGCTTTTCATTATCTTTCCGCTAAGTACTAAAACTCTGAAGACAGTTTAAGACAGCGGTGGGAGCTCACCTGCATCAGTCCTGAGTGAATTATTTTTCTTTGGTTAATTTTATATTCTTAAATATGCACCCCTAGTTTAAGTAAAACAGTCATAGTGACAGATAAAGTAACATTATACTGGCACATTAATTCGTTACGAAGGAGTTTTACTGTAGTAGGTTTGACTGATCGCATGCTCAACTTCAACATTTTCATAAATTTTAATCAACTCAATATGCCAATTGTCAGTTGTCCCGCTGACAATCCTACAAATGAGTCTTAGAAACCTGCTTAATTCGAGCATGCGAGCATGCATGCATACATACACACACCAAAAATCTATGAACCCAACCTGCCTTGTGAAATCAGTACAGGCTGCTGGAGGGGGCTCATTAATACCCATCAATCATGTTTGTATTGATGGAGATTATCAGAGTATTGTTGTTGACATGGAATCCATACCTTAGAGAACTCAATCGTGTTTAAAGCATGAGAATGATGATATCCCTGAGACACAACAGCAAAGGGACTTTTCAATCCAATAACAGCCACCTCACATGAATAATTGTTAATTACCTCGAAAGTGAACTGATCAGGTAGCGCCATCCCTGTGTTGTATATACTATATATGTATATACATACACTGATCAGCCATAAGATTAAGACCATCTGAACTCAGCATCACACACCTCAAGTTAATTATTTTCTAGCAATCATATGTTCCATACTGTTTCATTTAATATTTAGGGCAGGATACAAAGTTGTCATACTTCTTGAACGAGAGAATCAAGAGGTCATTGAAGAGATGCAGGTAGATGTCTGTGCGTGAGACCAGGGAGCCCAAGGTCTGATTACTCCTGACCGTCAACTTTTTCAAGGGTCCCTCTCGTATCAGATATCGGCTGCTTACGATTAAAGGTACCGACTGATGGAGAAGAAAAAATATAAACAAGTGGAACAAACATTCTGCAAGGAAAATGAGTCGAGAGTCGAGATTCAGACCTTCACACTGGCAAAATCCACAAGCTTTTCCAAGCTAACCAATTCTTCTGTCCGTTTCATTTGCTGGACATTGCGGTCACACTCCACCACTATCTACAGAATATGACAATAGAATTAATTAGCTGTGATGGACAAAGCGTGTTCCTGCTGTGTCCTCCATTATCACAGGACAGGCTTTGGGGCCACTGCAACTCATCATAAAAGTTACTAAAGATAAAGACATGAACAATTGAACAGTGGCTGTATTACAGAAACTTCCTACTGAAGGCTCAATTATAGATGGGAACAGAAATGTTCCCAATTTGATGATACAGAATCTAACTTTAGGAATCCCTTAATTACAGGTTAGAAAATTCTTGAATCAATCCGGCACTAGTTATTAACTTTTGTATACTCATATCAACCAGAGCTACATTCCGCCTCTTGGGATCTGAATGTAACGAATGTAGAGTCGACTTTTTAGTTATCCTGCTGAAACCGCAGACAGAAGAAAAATAGAACTTCAATAAAACCAAGGAAAAGGATCCATCCTCACAGATGGACAGTCTTTCAAAAATATAAAAATAAAAACCAAAACAAACCCCCCTCCCCCCCCCCGACACAACACACCACTGCATTTGTCTGTTGCACCACAGGAAGCTCTCCTGGTTAGCTTGTGTGACACACCTTTTCCCCATTTTAAGTAGGGATAGGGACACTGACATAGGACCTGTTTATCTGTACAATTGTTCCTAAATACCATGGTTACCTAACAATTGAGAGCTGTAAATTAGGAATTATCTGTAAAAGAGTTCCTGATTCCTAAAGTCTGAATAAGCCTTGTTTGACAGCATACCTCTCGTACTGCTTCAATTGCACTCTGTAGGTAGAGAGTGTCAGCTGAGTGTTCATCTGTCCTTTTAAGGATATTCTAAGGCAAAGACAAGAAAAGAAATAACATAGAAAAGCGTGTTGATGGGTACAAAAATTCTTCCACCCTGCTGATACAATAGCTAGGTGTTTGAGATGCTCTGAAAGGTGTTAAACATCCTTCCTTTCCCGTGTTTGTAAAAGCCCACCTCTAAAATAAGTCTCAATCTTGTTATCCTTTGGAAGGGAAGAATCAGGAAGGACTTGAGTGTCTGTCTCTGGCAAAGTGGGTTCTTCTCAAGCTTCTTTAATGCCAGCACAAATTTCCTGTTTTCTTGTCTGGAAACGAACAGCAACCATACATCACATACAAGAAGGAGTATGAGTATTAACACGTGCCAGGTTATATTAAGATATTTTTTAAATGAAGACAATAAGAAGGACTAACAAAAGTTTTGCAATAAGGGTCTCCTGATACATCATATTGGTGACGTAGGGCACGTAGACACGGTGAAATGTGGATTTGTGATTCAGTATAATATCTCCAACCTTAGACATGAACACATTCTGCCCCAGTCGAGTCTCCAAATCCTGAAGAAACCTAACAGCACAGTAAATACATATATTAGAGTAGGGTAGATCTGACATGATCTGAAACACTGTGGTAAATAAGTGAAAGAACGTTTAGTCTTTACCCCCCGCTGACCCTGCAGACATCCTTCAAGTTGGAAAATAGTACATGATTCTCCACTGGAGTTAAAGTGTGCTTCAGCTGAGCAGAGGACTGAAAAAGTCCAACCACTACCCGCAAACTCTTCTGATATGAAGCCTCAGACACAATCAGTTCAAACATGGCCTATACAAGAAAGAATTAGCTTTATATAATTGGTGACTGTCCAGAGACAGATGACTATAATAAAAACCTACCTCCTGATGGCAAACCTCTCTGGCTGTAAGTGTGTGCAGCAAGTTTTGCCTCTTTACTTCAGGCAGCTGTTGCCACAGTGCATATGGTGCCACATGCAGTGCTGGTGGGCTCGATACACAAGTTGGGTTTGGTGTAGGGGGAGAGGGCACGGTAGATTGACACCACACTCCCACAATGTCTGCCAGGTTTTTATGCTGTGCTTTCTGTAACTCGGCCTTCATGCATTTTAGCCAGTACTCCTGATACAAAGGCACTGCTACAGGGCACATGCAGGGGCCAGCAAATGTAACAAATATTTTGTATTCGACAATAATGTTTTTAAATAAACTTATACTTACCGCCACTGATACATTTTAACTTCACTTCAAATGTTTCCTCTTGAATTTTGTCCTGAGTTTCAGTCACACAGCTTTAAATAAATTATAACGTTTAATTACTCAGTGCAAAGTTTGTTAGCCAGACAATCATCATTTAACACTTTTAAAGTAAAAAGTCTCTTGTCTGTTTTATTGAATCAATGGTAAAAACCCCAGTGAGCATTGAAATTTTGGCAATGCTAAGATGCCTTTTCAACTCTTTGTCTTATGTCAACAACCATTTTTGGATTTTTTACTTCTTTAAAAACATTAAAAAAAAAATTTAATAAGTACTTTCTCCTTCAATTAATGTCCCTAAACATGAAAAAATTAAATTTGTCATAATACACAAGCATGTTGACCAAGATGTATATGTCTGTCCATTATATCGACGTCAATGTGCAAATTGCCTCCTGACAGATATTCAATCTTCATCTGTAATGTCAAAAATATACTACACCTCACATATTTCATGAGAAATGTGGATTACACTTATGCATTTTTATCAATTAGAAAAGCAGGAGGGAAAGCAGTGAGCCTTTTTTTTGTTTGACATACCAATAAATATTACTACCACTTATATTTACAAATAAAACTTTAAGAACTTCGATACAATAATACATGCATGTAACAATACATTCAATATACCAAAAATAGATCTTTAGTAAAATAAATTGTTAGCCAAAAAAAAAAAGATGAAAGTTGGAAAACAAGTATAATTTAACTTATTTTTACTTGTAAAAAATGATAAAATATTTATTTAGATTTATAAAATGCATACAATTAAAAACAATCTACAGAACAGCGGTTTTCATTTGCTTTCTTACACTAATATCTACTGTAAACTTCATTTTAAAGTCCTTGGGGGTCAATTCTGGGGATGTTCACCACGCATTCACCTAGCAGAGAATCTCAGGAACATTTCAGCACAGTACCATTGTTATTTAATGTTAAAAGATTATTTTTTTTAACTCAGAGGGATGATCCAAGTATCACCAGAAAGCTTTCCAGTGTTGCCAATACTGAGCAATGCATCAAATTAGAATGTCACACACCTACTTACACTTTAAGCTTTTCCAACAAATTTGGTATCATTTTTAAGCTATTTAGATTAAAACTACCATAAAAGAAAGATTTTAAGCACTTCTGAAAAATACACTCCCTTAAGTAAAGTATTTTTGGTGAGGTAAATGAGGAACACCAGGCTGCAGCTTAGACACAGTCAGAGTTGGGGGGTTTCAGTCAGATGTACATCATCCACACCGCCCTAAACCCAGCCTTCTTTAGCATTAAAGAGCATGGAGCTTCTTACCGCTTGTCCTCCTCTCTTCCACAGACCAGAACAGGGGGATCTGGTTGAGTGAGAATTGGTTTTTGGTCCTCTTCGTTAAGGAGTGACGCGGTTTGGAGAAAAACTCGTTGGAGGCTCCAGCGGTCTGCTCTGGCGACGGATCTCAGGGCCTCAACAATCCCACCTGTGGCGCTACACGGGCGAAACAAAAGCTTTGTGGCCTCCGGGTAGTTTAACACTCGTGGTTTAATTTAATCCTCCCTAACAATACAGCAGGCATCCTAAAAAGCACTAGAAATAAAGATAAACAAATCTACCCAAAAAGTGCCTCAGGCGCTTGGGAAACCTCTTGGTGTTGATCCATAGGAGACCGCGGAGGGTTGCTGGAGGCCTGAAGAAAAGAGACACAACTGAACACACCGGCTTTATTTAAGCCATATACAGCCTCGCCTTCTCCTTTAAACATCTTCACGTCAAAATGAAAGGTCGCATTATCCCGAGGATACGGTTTTATTGTTTATTTAAGCAGAGAAACACTGGAATGGCGTCGTGGCTAATGTTTGTGCTAACACGCGCTCAAGGGCAGCTCCCTGGGTTACCGAATAAAACCTACCATTTTATTTAAACCTGTAAACTCAAACCTCTGAGCTCTGCTCACTAACACCAAACTCTCACTCGAGTGCTCTTGATATGACTCCTCAGGTGTGGCTCATTAATAAACTCCACACACAGAGTGCTAGCATCTCTCCTTTCAGGGGAAAGTAACCAAAACACACCCAAAACGTCGCTTAGTGACGTCACACATCTAGGCACAAACTGGCTTGTTTAAAACTGCAAACCAGAGCACGTGATGAATGAGGTTAATTTAGAATAAAACAATGGATGTTTTTTTAAACAGATTAGATTGGTGATAAGATTAATCTAAGATTAAGAGACAAAGATTAATATATTAGTGTTTATTTCTTGTGATGAAATGAATAATGGACAACGTAGTGGTGAGCATCTCCTCCTCACAGCAAGAAGGTCCTGGGTTTGAGTCCCCGGCTTGGGCATTTCTGTGCAGACTTATGTTATGTTAACAGACATGTTATCCACATGTTTGTGTGTTTCCTCCGGGTACTCTGGTTTCCTTCCACAGTGTACCCTGCCTATGCCCAGTGTTAGTAAAGATGGGCTCCAGCCTTTCTGTGACTCTAGTAGGATTGGTTTGGTTTGGCAAATGAGTGAGTGAGTTGGTGAAATGAATAATATTTTAGAAAAACGGCACTATGAACAAAGCATTTATGCATTTACAGGATCCTGATCTTTCCATCACAAACACAGACAAAAAGAAACAATGACAGTTAATAGCTGTGAAAGAAAATATATCCTAACCAGCTCTGGGCGAAGGCGGGGTAATCCATCACAGCGCAACACACAAACACACCTTTTTTTAAACTCCCAGAGGAAACCCACGTTCACGTTACAGACTAGTGATAGATCTACGTCCTGCTTTCTGAACTTGTATAAAAGTGGCTGTATCAAGTTACCACTAATGTGGTGAAAAAGTGCATAGCTTTGGCACTCGCCTCTTTTATTCATTCATTTGCCGAACCTCTTAATCCAACTAGGGTCGCAGGGAGGCTATAACCTATTTCAGCCACCTCTGGGTGAAGGCAAGGTCTCACATATATCTTAGCTCACCACACACATATAAAATGCACTCACACCTAGGGGCAATTGAGAAAAACCTAATGTGCATGTCTTCTATTCTATTCTATTCTATTCTATTCTATTCTATTCTATTCTTTTCACAGCATTCACCAAGCCAAATTATTTTAGTGTATTCCACACAGGAATAATAAAGTAAACAAAATAATCTTTCTAGTTTTTTTTTTTTTACTTTTACATATTTTAACCAATACAGATGCAGGTCAGGCGAGCTCTGTATACCCCAAGCAGAGCTAAGCACCGGGAAGCTGTGTGTGTTCAAAAAAAAACAAATAACAGAATACAAATTTTTTTTTATGGTTTATTTTTACCGTTTTAAAGCATGATGATGCCACCTGCTCCAAGTTACCACGACAAACCACGACTGTCTGCAATTTTTATTCAAGCATTGTACACTCAGGATGATTTGAAATCCTAAGATAGCACACCAATTTAGATTGCACTGCTCCTGTGTTATATGTTATGTTAATGCATTCAGTCAAATAGACTCAGTTTTCTTTGCAGAATAATTATTATTATTTTATACATGGTAGGTTGCCAGCTTTTTCACTATTTCTCCAATGCACCTGGTATTCCCCTAGTGGTCTCCTATCCAAGTATGCCAGACTTTAATTTGCTTCTGAGATAAGACAGGATTGGGTCTCCGCAGGGTGAAAGTTTTTGTGTAGTATATATTAATTACTTTTACACAATAAAACAAATTAACACTATGAAGTTATAAACACCTTTTCCTTTATTTGGTTTTTAAATTGTATACAAGTTGAAATTATGTAATCGAAATTTTTTAACATAGTTGAGTCAGAGACTCCCTTTAAAAAATGACAAAGGTTATACAGGCAAAGTGTATAGACAGCTGGACAGAGCAGCCTGGATTTACACCAAACATAATCAGTCATTAAAAAAAAAAAAAAAAAAAATAGAATTAACTGAATCCTACATAAATCAGCAAATGTCATGTAATTGTGTAATATAATGAAAAAACAAACAAACAAAAAAAAAACCCCCAAAACCAGCAACAACCCAAAACTGAAAACCAAACAGGCCTTGGGTCCCAACCTTTTAATTGTACCTATTTTATAATTTCACCCCAATCCATGCTAAGACCATGTTTCATATAAAGAGCTGAGAACAAGAGTGGCATAACCAACAGAAAGGTGTTCTTCAGGGAAAAATAACAAGAAAGTTTTTGCAAAAAAAAAAAAAAAAATCTATATATAAAAAAAATCAGGGATAATGCTGATGTTATGATTCAAGGTCATAAAGAAGATGAAAGCACCATTCTGGCACACATAGTCCTTATCCACATGTCAAAATAATTGTGAATTAGACCACTGTGGCTTTCAGCCCTTCATATGAACAATAATATCAAATACTGTTGCAAAATCCCTGAAAAGTAAAAAACGAAAAAAAAAAAAAACGAAAAAAAAACCCCAGATGACTAGTGAGGAAATATGACTCAAAAGTTTCCTGACTTTCTGGTATTACTTCTTTTTCTCCCAACTGATCAGATCCCATTCATTATGAAATAAAAACTCTTTCTGACATATTCTTGTATGGGTTACAGAGTCTAAAGTGAATCAGTTGAATGTGATTAAAAAACAAAAACAAACAATGGTCAAGTTATACAGGATTGGCAAATCAAATGAGCACAAAATCAGAGAGAAATAAAGAAAACGCACTTGGTAATTACTGGAAATTACACAAAGGAGTTCCAGCTATGGACTTTATGGTTTTTGCATGTGCTGACTTTCCAGATATGGATGAAGTATATGTATAATTTGAAATACCCACAACGATTCACCACCACTAACTTTTTGTTTTTTTTTTTATCTACATTTAGGTTACAGCATGCCTCTGGGTACCTCTGCATTTTTCATGAGACCTTATATAGTATATAAGACCTATAGGACAAGGAGTATCATACTTTGGTTGCTATACACCAGGTGCATGCCAAAGGTCCTAAGACAAATACTTTTGCATATAATAAGAAAAACCCAATTTTATTTCCAAAATTTCTTTAAAAATCAAAGTTTGGTTATCCACAGTAGTTCAAGAATACAGGTGAAAGAAGAGACATTAACCTGCTCAATTTAAAATACTAATTAAAATTATTTTCATGCCTTTGCATGTCAAAAGGACACGTTACACACAAGTAACCATCAATGGCACTATTCAAACCTACTTACACCAAACAGCAGTTAAAAGCTGTAACCCTTCATAACTTGGAAAACAGAAAATAAAAAAACAGTTTCTTAGTAAGCTTGTTATAGATGGAAAATACAACTCAACACAAATAAAGGAAAAAGGGGCGTCAAAAAGAAGAGCACAGAATCCAAGTTATGAAGCAAATATTCCTGTAATGGATCTAAGTGGGCACAGTGATCTTCCTGGCCAGCAGCACCAGTAGGGCAAGTTCCACACTGCCTTCAGCCTGCTCGAGTGCTTCAGCTGCCTCATGAGACGAGAACCCTGCTGCTTGTATCCTCTGGATGTGCTCTGCAGGGTACTGTCCTGATAACAACTCGGGAAACCCAGGACTCTGTATTGATGGATAAGAGGATTCTGTGAAGACAAGGTTGGAATTGTCTGCTGAGGAGCCAGCTGTTACAGACAAGGGCTGCTGTTGAGATGGTTCAGTTAAAGTTACTTCCTCTGGCTCCAACATAAGGCCTTCTACATTTTCATCAACCTGACTTCCCTCCCGGACCTGCATCCGATCGTCCTCAATACTGATATCTGTAAATCCATTAGTCTGATTGCTTTCTTGTGTCTGAGATCTTACAGTCAGTCCTTCAACCTCTTCTACAGCATCATATTCAGATTTGGCAAACACTGTTTTATTAATTGTGGCAGTGTGAGACGATGAAATAACATTTGGGTCAACACCTGCATAATCCATTCCTGTTGAATTATGGTCCACCTCACCCATGTCTGGTCTTGGGGAGGTGGTATGAGTGGCAGATGGAGGGCTTCTGGTACAAGCCTGTGCATTACTGTTGGACATCAGAAGCTTGTGAAGTTCTTTCAGGGCTTGAGCCAGAGAAGGGATACTGTTGCTCTCTGACTGGTCTTTTTCTGAAGTCATTTCACTCTTCAAAATGGGCCTAGTTTCCAAATCCTTCTCAACTTCTGAGTGGACCAGAGGGTGTTTAGATGAACTTGATGGACCTGGAAAGTTTTGGTGATTCATCAACTCTGAATGTTGATCTGTTTGATAATTTACACCATCTTTCATTATGTCACCTTGCTCCTTTTCTTGGAAGTGATCAGGAATGTGAGCACTGTCAATTTTTGGATCAACAGGATGCACAATGTCAACTGTCTGATTGCAAAAATCACTCTTGGAGCCTGTCTGGGTATCAGGTTCTTCCGTTTCTTGTAAGGCAATGCCTTCCCCTGAACCTACATTTGCCACAGACTTGCTACAAAGATTAGTCTCTTTATTGTCATTTGACACAGTACTAGAAAATGGTTCCTGAGCAGGGAGAAGGGGTGATGCTGTTGACTGAGATTGGAAGCCGTCAACCTGCCCATGGGGAAGAATTTGAGGAGATTCTTCCACTTTTATGGGCAGAGGTGAGGCAGATGCTGGGTGGTGTTGAGTCATGCCCTCGGTGTCAGATGAATGCAAGTTTATTTCTCCCTGGGTTTGAGATGGACTGAATGATGCCTCTGATGACAGGCTAATGGAGGCTGGAGCAGACTTAGAGCGATCAAATGTAAAACTTCGACTAGGACTTGAGTCTAATGAGGAGGTTGTTGGTGTATAACCAGATCTGGGTAGCAGGAGCGGTGGGGATTGCGGTGAGGTAGTTGTTCCGTCTGCAGTTTCTAACATGGAAGGCAACAGATTGATGATGTCTACATGTGTCTTATACATTTGATTACAACACTGTAAAAGCATGCAGCAAAGTTAACATACATAGCAAACCATGCAGGGAATTGTAAACAGGCACGTGTTAAACTTTATTCAGTTACATTCTGCACCAAATATTCAATAAGACGGCCATCACAGTACCCTAAGAAACTGTCTTGTAATCGCATCACAAGTGGACAGTCATAAACAGAAAACTGTAAATAACCCCCAAGATGCATTTACTGAAACCACTCTCCGAGGTGGTCTGCTATGCATTCGATCCCGTATCTTTTGCAGTACACTACACTAATTTACAAACTGAAGTGTCCCTATAACAGGAAAAGTGATGTAGGCAGTAAATAAATCTGAATGCCAGTGGTCAGGTGGACACATGGGGATGAATGATAGGCCATGCCTCTGCTGTCCACTTGTGAGCCAATAACCCAAGATGCATTTTAAACCCGAGAGTAAACAGGGCCTAATTCATCAACATCATGTTCACTTTACATGAATATCAAAGTTCATTCCTTTTTATATAATTTCCTGAATTTCTTTGGTTTGTTTTTTTTAAACTACAATCCTCATTTCTCTTTATAGCTTCATCAACTTTTTTCAAATCTAATAAAATCCAGTGTCACAGAACAACACAATCTAATGACTGACTTATACGATCGGTTTAAAAATAAACATAGTGATAGCTGAGTAAAAATAATACTTTGCCAAATTTCAGCTCCATATTGTATGTTGTATTTTGTAGTAAGTAATTGTATAAATCACACTGATGATAGAAAATGATTTTAAATTTTATTTGGACAGTAAGGCAGTTAAAAACATTTTCATAATCCATGTATGTAGTGAAATCAACGCTCCTTTTGGAAGGTACAGTATTAAATCTCTCCCTTAACAAGCAGGGTGTTTATGAGAATTTGTATGTAATATTTAAATAATGAAAAGGATCCTTTGGCCATGTGTGGCTGCTGTACCTGGGTAGGCAGGGCCCTGTTCAGCTGTCTGTCCAATGCATCAGTTTTGTCCTGCACATGGTTAGAGCACACACCACACACGGCATGCAACAGGAGGCAGAAAATTAGAGATCACACACATCCAGAGACAGAAAGGTAAAGGGAGAAATAAAAGGACAAATATCATCTCATAACATGTTTGTACAGTGTGACCATAAGAGTTCTGTATGCCAGAGATAGAGAGGTTATAATTTCATCATAAAATCAGCCATAATGTTTTAGTAGAGAAAGTTATTACACAGACATGCAACAATATCAATTTTATGCTGCCAAAATAAACCTAAGGAGGATGAACATAAGACCAAACTGATTAATTTTGCCTTATTACAGTTGAGACTGTATGACGACAGCTCATGTTTTAGTAATAACGATGTGGGGGAAATAGATTTTCTCACACTGTACGTCACTTGCTGAGTTCTGCACAGCAAACAATTCAAAACATGCTTCACAAATCACCATTAACCAAGCTGTCATAAAACAAACCCTGGAGGAACGAGAACTAAACCTAAATACTATTTTAGTTTACATTGGACATGCAGTGCTCTCTAGATTACTGAAACCCTTCATGAAAATGATTAAAGTTCATATGTATATGCAAAACCTGCATTAAGTAATCTTTTAAGGTTAAAAGATGAAGCCATTAATCTATTTAAACACTTTTGCCATGGAGAAAATAACAGTACAAGTAAAAAGTGTAAAGGTTTAACTATCTTTAAATCCACATAATCATCACATACTCAAAATAGTCCCAAAGCACTGACGGTCGTCCACCATAGTTAGCAGTGTGTATCGAGTGGCCTGATGTGATGACACATGTTAATGATGTGCATGACCAAAAAGCTATGTTTTGGTCTCATCTGAGCACAACTGACAATGCCAGATTCTTTTTTAGATGTGAAACATGTTCTTTTGGACTCCACTTGTTTTTAATCTATATGTATTTTTAAATACATTTTTGTAGCAATACCCTTCTGTCTTTTCTGTTGTTCCCACCGAGTAGAAAAATGTGTGCTTGTTTTAAAATGAAGGGTGCCAATAATTCTGGATGGCAGTGTATAATGCACTAAACCTTACAGTAAGTTCTTACCATAAAGATACACTAAATGAATCCCAGGAAATAAATAAACTATGCTGCCTTCAATTCTTTTCATTTTTTCTTTTATTCAACAGTGAATAACATTCCATGAAAAGCCCCTTAACCAGTGCAACTCTATGCATGCAACTCACCGCCATCCTGTATGGATCTCTGTAAAGCCTCTGCAAGTTCTTGGTCTGCAATCTCCTCTGGTCGGGTGTCTTCTCGTGATTCTGGCCCGTATGCCAGTCTGGCACAGTCAGGCAGCTCGCCTTCGGGAAGGAAACTTGTCTCTGTTCCTGTTGTCCCAATCAGTAGCACGTTCTTCTTGAGGTCAATAGAGCACTTAAAAATATATTATATGACAGTAAACAACATTTACTACCCTTAAAATGTTTCATACTAAGATGCATCAAAAATGGCAGATTCTAAAACTATGTGGATTAATATATCATATTGATTAAACTGTTAAGACAGGGACCATTTGAAAAGTGTGCCCATCGAATTCACCATTTGGTGAATTACATTTTGACCAAAAATAACTTGGCCCGGAACCTTCCGCGCCAAAACCAAAAGAAAGCGGGTTTTTCCGGCCTGGATTATGACTGCGTCAGTAGGCGTGTCAGTTTATGTTATGGAAGCCTACTTCTGCCACTACAGGAAAAAAGTGTTTTTTAATCATAATTATGAGGTGGCAAATTTATGAGACATTATGATGACTAAAAATATCTATCTAGAGTATATCTAATAATAGGTCACTAATAAGTGACCTATGCCATCTTGCAACTTCTGTTTATTTGTCCATTATACACCATTCTCCATTGATGGTGTAGCCTTGATAACAATGGTCCTGCACAAAACTGAGGAAACAGGATGACGACTAGCAGGCACCAAGGTTTAAAAGAATAGTGAATGGCACTTATTCCCTTATGGTCGAAAAGTGAAATGAGTGTCTAACCCCATTAACTAAAAGTTAGCTAACTAACTAAAAAGATGTTATAATTTCTAAGTTGGAAAACATGTGGTTTACTTTTTAATGTTCTTGGCAAATGAAAGGCATCACAAACATCAGCTCTTTTTCAGTAGTTTGTGAACTTCACTTTTAGTTTCAAAAATGGTTCTGGGTCCTCAGGGGGAAAGACACCCATGTAGGAGTCAGAACATGGCAAGTAAATAAAATGATCTTGGGTAATAACGGTTAGAAGAGTTTCAATCATTGTAAAGAACCTAAATTCAGTGTATGACACAGTACAAGTGAAAAAGTTGGACCCACATACTCATTCTAATCAAATTAGAAGCTGATACTTTGTGTATATATATATTTAAGTAGCACTTTGCTCCCATTCCTCTGTGGGAAAGCAGACCTGGTGTCTCTTGAGCATGTCAAGGCCTAGTAACATGTCCATGGGCTGATCTTCCAAAATGGAGAAGGAACAAGGCAGAAAGTCCCCTTCAATCTGTACCTGAGCTGAAGCACACAGGAAGATAAAATAAACCATAATTTGCATGCAGAGAAATGTGCAAAAAATAAATAAAAAAATTAGTGTACAAAAGAGTGTTCTCAAAACTATTCTGCTTACTGAACTGCAGTACAACATTAGGTCTAATTTTCATCATTTTACTAGAAAATTTTGAAGGAAACTCTTATACATTCATATTTATTTAATATATTAAACATATAAGTTAGACACAGAAAAATGGAGGCAGGTTCTTTGCAGTTTTAAAATATTCACAGCAACATGAAGACCCTGGACCTCTCTCAAAAAAAAGTTTTATACATCTGCTGTATCAAAGTCATACCCAAATGTACTCTGCCAATAATCTTCTGGGTGCCCACACCCTTAGCAATCCCTGCCCAGCGCCGGTCGACCAGACGCATGATATTGCAACGTTCTGCACAGGCTTGACTCATGATGGTCATTTGGGCTCCTGAGATGAGAAAGAGAATGTTACGAATAAATTCTTACAAATTGTTAGTGACACTGTACAGCCAAAATTATATATGTAGTGGCTTTATATATATATATACACACACACACACACACACACACACACACACACACACACACACACACACACAAACACACCAGACAACATACCGGACCCCAGTTTAACAGTTATCGGAAGCATTGGACAAAGTCTGTAGTGACCAAAACTGTCCAGGAAGGTTCAGCGGTCAGCAAGGGCAGACATGAGCTGCTGTTTTGATAGTTGGCGTGCGCATCAGTGACTATACAGTAGTGTCACATTAGATGATGTGCTTGCTTATATATATATCATATATCTGATCTGATTAGAATGCCTCCCGAATGCCTCCTCTGGTCGACCCAAAACACACTGGAGGGACTACATCTCTCGGCTGGTCTGGGAACGCCTCAGTGTCCCCCCCAGAAGTGGTGGAGAAAATGGCTGGGGAGAGGGACATCTGGACCTGACTGCTTAGGCTGCTGCCCCAGCAACACAACCCCGGAACAAGAGGAAGATGAATGAATGTATATGTATATGTATGTAAAAAAATCGTGAGTCGATTTTCCGTAGTAAACAACACTTAAAAAAATTATCGACAACCATAACAAACGCATCCTAAACCCACCGCCGACAGCACTGTCACATCACCCGAAGTAATCAAGACAACGGTAACTGCCTGAAATCATCTGTCATTTACCGAGCCATGGTCACACACATAGACAACAACACGACAGAAACATACATCGGACTCACAGAAAATTACTTCAAATCAAGATATTGAAATCACACCGCCTCATTCCGCCACGCTAAGCACAAAAACAGCACAGAACTCAGCAAACACATCTGGAACCTCCAAGACAACAACATACGTAATAAACATAACAAACTTGTGTCTTCCTGCTGCCACAGGAACAAAGCCCTCCTAAGCAACACCCGAACAAATTAAATTAGACCTGTCAGATTTCACACTGACACTGACACTGACTGTATACAAACTAGGTAAACAAATGTTTTTATTATATTTCCTGATGAGTGGGCAACCACAAAAAAGGCTTGTCGGGATAAAACTGTAGTCGGTTAATTTTTCCCACATACCATATATATGTATTAATATATATAGTTGACGTATGGGTGCCATATTACTTTTGCTTTCTTAAAAGCATTATATATTTTTCCTTTAGACCTTTGTTACTCATGCATACATCAGCGAACCAGAGAACAAGTTAACTCCAGCCAAGGCATTTGCCTCTCTGGCTCTCTTCCACATTCTGGTCACACCACTCTTCCTGCTCTCCACTGTGGTGCGATTTGCAGTTAAGGCACTGGTCAGGTATGTAGTCCACTGCACAAAGTGGGAAAAAAAAACAAATATCAACTCCCTATAAATCTAAACCTATCAAATCTAATTTGATTAGATAGACTAATGCCAAAACACACCATTTTAAAATGGAGACGGAATCTTTGAAACTGTAAATCTGCCAGCAAACAGTGTGCGAGCTCTTTTCTAAAATCAAAAAAGCTTACGATAAAGACCTTGATGTAAACCCAAGATAAAGACCTTGAAGTAAAACTTGATGCTGTTCCAAAGGCATCTTTAAAGTTGTCTTTATGAATTGCCAGACCTCAGTGTGATCCACCAATACTAGCCCGGGGCATAACTACAAAATGAGTTCATTTCGTCACACAAAAAGTTGTTGGTAACATTTTCCTTTACATTTCCTGAATTAGTAAATTAGTAAATGCATGGTAATAAATAATATATTATTGGTTATTACCACAAGCAATAAATATGTAAATACAGAGAAGCTACAGCTAAAATACTATTAAAAACCTACACTAATACCTATTAACTCAACTCGGTACTTTGTATTTGTGACAGTTTTACCCTGATTACTAAGTGTTTATACAGTAAATATATGGTATATTATAGTACACGAATTGGCATTTTACTACAAATTATAAGTAGGTGAATGCAGAGAGACTGCATAAATTAAAAAATAACTATTTAAAATCAATTTCTTTGTATTTACCTAATTATTTCCGGTGTAAGAATATATTTTCCGAAGAATATTTTAACTATTATGCGCCAAAGGCGGCATCCACTGAATCTAGGGTGCATAGTTGTTTTAGTAAACATTTCTGAAAGGTTTATATTTAGATATACTGTATATATATATATATATATATATATATGGCAGCCAAGATGATGGA
>JBCNYG010000006.1:15101652-15111672 GCA_039654305.1 Porochilus rendahli | reverse complement strand
GTGGGAAAGAAAGAGAGAGAGAGAGAGAGAGAGAGAGAGCGCTTTACCCTGCTAACAGTGTGATACTAATGTCTTTCACCTCAATCTTCAATGCATTCTCAGTATTTTCAATCACATGTCGAGTAACCTGAGAGAGGTATAGAAAGAGGACATATAGAAATTAAGGAAGATTCTAAATAACACAACAGAAGCAGCTGGAAACTCTATTACTTGATAACAACATGATTTTTTTTTCCTGTTTGCACCGTGGGTCTGAGAGGACTGTAATGTCATCTGTGCATATACCGCATAATTGACAATATAATTGACTCTGACTTTTGACTTTTACAACAGTGTATATTACCTCCATCCCTGTCAGTGCCAAAGTGTTAATGAGTCTGTATTTGCCATCTTGTTGGGGGAATGTGTAAAGCATTATGTCACTCATCTGTAATATGAAACATAAAAAATGGGGTAGGATATCAGCACACAGTGACCTTTACTGAAAAAACAAACAAACAAGCAAACAAACAAACAAAGAAACACTTTAAAGTAACATAGTGGTTTACTGTTTTACTCTGGATCTGTATTGAACAGTTTTCACCACAAGAGGGCAAGAAAAGCATTAGATTCATTACAAATTGATTCTGTTATAAATCCCAATAAGATACAATAAAATATAATGTAATGTTATATTCTATTTTGCAAAGGATCATATGAAGTATTTACACAATTCAATATTACACATTGTATACCGTTATCCTAAATAAGTGAATACTAACTCCAGTGTAAAAACACATCTCTTAATCCAGATGAAACCTCTCTGTGAATTGCAATCAAAAGCCTTTCCAGAGTGCCACCCCAACCATGTGGGGCTGTAAGAGAAAGTTAAATCTGATGTCACCATGTGAAGAATATTCCTGAATCATCATCTCCATAATTCCACTTGTCTCTGCATCTGACTTCATTCCCAGTGAGCAAGATTATATTGGTTGGTATGTTAGTAAGGGCTAGGCCTTCATTCTGTAACATTTAGTGTTGATACACAATCTGCATCTCAATACTTAACTGACAATTAGCACTGAATGAAAATTAAGTTGATGATTTCTTCAGTATGATGCTCAGTTTTTGGGGACCTCGTAAGGAAATGTTACTTTTTACCTATGGCACTGACTAATCAGTGGGTGAGTATAGCTTTTTATCAAGCTTTTCTTCACCAAAGAATAAGCTCTATCACTCATCTGTACCCAGAAACTGTGAAAATAAAGATTCTTAAGTGAGCAGCGTTGCATGTGTAATTTTACCTCCAAAAAAATTTCCAGTAGGTCCATAACTATTCTAAATATCTGCTAAAGGCTGGTTTATACTTTGCAATAAAATCAATACCATACTTTTGGTGTAGGTGTTACAGTGGTGAAAACTGTCGTCTCAGCAAGACGTTTCTGGGTTTGAATGTTGTGTCCAAATGGGGTTCTGCAATTGATTGAGAATTGGTCAGGATATACTATTGCCTGATGTTAGCTGTGATTGGCTCTGGCTTCCCTGCAACCCTGTCGGAAAAGTAGATAATGAATGGATGGCTGTATGATATAAATGGTTGTCTCTCTCTCTTTCCTATAAACAACACACGGTTCTGAGGGAAAAACATCCTGCCAGGAAATCCAAAACAAGGACATCACCATGTGGGGGTGTGGGAAAATCAGTGCGTCAGACAATAGGGCTGGATGAAAAAAAAATCCTTTGTTGACAAATATGTTCAGGGTGACTGAAATAGCAAAGGGTCATAAAAAGGCTTTAAGACAAACTTTAATAAATAACATGACAAACCAAGAATAGATGACGTGGCTGTTTGCACTTCCTGCTGACCTTCATCAGGGTTCCCTCTTTCACAAACACCTAAACACACACATGACTAAATTATCAATAACTAATGAACCAGTTGGATATTTTGTAATGGATAATGTACTGCAACCTGATTATTATCACAAAATAACCCCAGACAGGTGGATCAGGACCCAGATAAACTGAGTCTTGCATCCCACTGAAGACATGTATTTTGCAATAATCACCAGCTCACTGTATATTATTCTTCATATAACAGAGCTATTTTTGAAATATTTATTTTAAAATGATTTATTTTCTTGCACAAATGACCCAGTCTATACCAACTGTATGTTATACTTAACATCTAAATACCATAATTTACCAATCACAACTGAGTACTCAAAGCTGTGTAATAAATGGAGTTAACATCATTCCTTACCCTCCCAGGCTGAAGAAGGTTCTTTAATCCCTGAACACTGTGCTCGATATTGACCAGACGCAGGAGATCTGCCTGAGACAACACAAAGCACACTTCTGTGTACTTACACACATACTTGTCCACATTTTTTCCACTATTCAGTGGCACTAGAAAGTTTATGCATCCTTTATACTGTTCGGTATTTCTACACAAATATGTTTTAAAAAATCATCAGATTAACACACAAGTCCTGAATGTATCTACTTTCTCTTGGGATTCAGTTCATAGACAGATGTTCTGTTATTTTCCTTTAGAATTCACTGGTATGATTCAGAATTCATAGTTCAATTAATGAAGACAAACTGTCCTGAACCAGATGCAGCAAAACAGGCTCAAATCTCTCTTTTATTCCATAATTTACTCCCACAAACACGTTTTGCGAGTAAATCTCTGCATTTTAAATAAAATATGGTGCTTACTCAACACCTGATTATCATCAGACTGATGATCACCTGACTCTAATTTCTCCTTCAAATTACTGGCTGATCCTAAAAGTGCACATATGTAATACTGGATTATTTTTCTCAATTAATAAATGATAGAGTATAATATTTTTGTGTCATATGTTTAACACACATGTGGCCCTGCAATGGCCTAGTGTGCTATTTAGAGTGTACTCTACCTTCACCCAGAGTAGGCTGAGATTAGTGCCAGCCTCCCCACTAACCTAAGTAGGATTAAGCGGCTTAGAAAATAAATGAATTAATATATGTTAAACTAGGTTCTCTTTACCTACTTTTACATTTTTTATCAAATTTATGCAGAAATGTAAAACATTCAAAAGCAGGGGTGTCAAACTCATTTTACTGAGGGCCACATCACTAAATTCCAGGTCATCAAGGGCCATATAATCTAGTTATGGCAAAACGATTTAGTTTAGTTTGAAGATTTAGTTTATGATTTGTCTTCTTTAACTTTATTTACTTTCCTTTTATGTCAATGCTTGACAGCAACATGCTAGCTTCCATGAATGGCACTTGAAACAGGTTTGCCTCAACCTAGTGGAGGGCGATTAATTATATTTCATGGTAATGGTTGTGGCAAAAAGTGTACGATAATCATGTACTTTGAAAGCACTTGGGGGCACGTAAAATAAGTTTGCAGGTAGATTTGTCCTGCATTCCTTGAGTTTGACACCTATGTTTTAAAGTATCTTTTACATTTTAATTTAATTCTGTTATTCTGTCAAAATAGCACCCACTGACTCAGTCTCACACACCCAGCCCATACAACTCACTCCATTCTTGAGGTGGTCCTTTGCCTGATCAGCTACATCTGACACCATCACCAGAGCAGCTAAGAAAAAGTATTTAAGAAGAAAAATACAGGAAGTATTGTTACTTGAATAAAATATTCTTATTTCTAATGGCATCTTGAACAACATATACAGATACAGCTGAAGGCAAAAGTTTGTATCTCATGTAGGTTTAAATGCATGAAACCAAGTTATGATCGTATTTTAGTATTCCATCAGTCACACAGAAACTGGGAGATAAGAGAGCAAATGACCTTCACATTACTGAAAGAAGAGAGAACCCACCTACCAATAAGAGCAATAAACATAAACAGGCCTTAAATAAAAATATAGTTTAAGGTAAAAATAAAAAAAATAAAAATGACCTCCATCAAGAAAATAATAATTTGTAATTAATGCAATATAACATGAATTTAGGGAAATTGGCAGTAGATGTGTTCATGTTGCCTACCTTGTGTATCCTCATACTCTTTGGACAGTTGTGGGAGATTATTTTTGTAATCTAACAAAGATAAATGGGGAGATATGTCAAAAAACACAAACACAGGGCACACAATATACAGTATACACCCTGTATGTATATATAAGTGTTTTTATATATAAGTGTTTGTTCAAATGTTTCTCCACAGTGAATGAGAAAACAATATTATTACATTGGTGTAGCTGTCAGGTGGAATATAATAGGCCTTGTGTAGAATTAAATGTTCTGCTTGTAGTTAGTTTGGCTCTCACTGCTGTGGAATGTGTCTAATAGCTAACACATATTTGGACAAACAGAGCTGCTCCGTTTAATACGTTACCTGTTAAAAGCATACAGTATTGTAGTACTCGTGCTGTCACTTGCAGCAGCTGCTGTTTGAATGCACTGATGTCCAGCTGCTGACAGAGAGATACTGGAATTTATATAAAAAGCAAGTGTACATGCACAAACTAAACAGCAATAACCTAGTTTTCATGTCAAAGTATATGCATACATATTTACAATGTATTTATTGACATTTTTGGCAACTCCATGAGTTATAGTCCTGGGATAAAGAATTTTCTTTTCTTAGGAGAAAACAACTTAAAAATTGTTATTTGCATCCTGTGTGCATAAATGTAGTTTTCACTAGGAAAAAAGGGACATGCTTTCTATTTTGCAATAAATTTCATAAATCCATTTTTTCCCCCTTTGACATGGCTAAATATGGCAGGTCCACTTTTCAATTCATTCATTCATTCATTCATTCATTCATTTGCTGAGCCACTTATTCCTAATAGGGTTGCGGGGAGGCTGGAGCCTATCTCAGTCGACTCTAGGCCAAGGTGGGCTACACCCTGAAGAGCTTTCCAGTCCATCACAAGACCAACACACACAACCATTCCCATTCACACCTAGGGGTAATTTGGAACAGCCAATTATCCTAATGTGCATGTTTTTAAATCAGAGTATCCAGAGTATCCTATGCAAACATGAGAAGAACCTGTAATCCTTCAATTCAATTCAATTAAAAGTGTTCAGTGCAATAACAACAACAACTGACACTGTCACTTGGAAATCTGGATGGAGAAATATATCAATAATGGACAATAAGAGGTGAAACTGTGAAAGAAAATCTTCCTGAGATATCATGAGGAAGAAACCTTGAAAAGACTCAAAAACAGATAGTGACATTACAAATATCTTCTACAAATATTTACAACAAAGTTAAATAGTAATGTGTGCTAAAAGAATGTCCAGGATGTGCATCATTGCATATTTGATCATAGTTGTAATACAAGCAGTAGATATAAACTAGTGGTATCCAGGTAAACTTTTAGTGTGACATAATCTGTAATAAATCTGTTTGCTTTTCTGTATCGCTCTACCTAGTCAGAGCTGTAATCTAGTCAAGCATGTAGGTGCTACTTGAGCTGGTTTTCTTTTTTTTGGGGTGGGGGGGGGGGCAGTTGTAGCTAGAGTGCTTTGTTTCAATAATAAATAATGGTTGACTGTAAAACATTTCAATAAATTAATTTTTACATCACATATTAAGTCAGTTTGATTTTAAGGTTACCCTTGGGCATATAAGTAATATATATTATATTTTTTACATACTATACTTATAAACGATTATAAAGTAGTATATATTAGTACATACTTCTTGGGCATGGCACAATCTGATTGGTTTGCTTAAAAAATGGACATTTCAATTCATTGACTACTGAGACTGAGGCATATAATTTTTTAGGATATACCACACAGGAATATAAGCAAAAAGCACACACAAAATGTTTTTTGAGGTATATTTCTTGCATTTTTTAAATTATGACAGACACGGGTTTGAATGTGTACACGAGTAGGTAGCTAAGCGCTGTGTAACATATTTAAGAGTTTAAGCATACAACACATAGAAACAGAGCAGAAAGCAAACTAAAATGAGATTTCTATTCTATATATTGTATATTTGACCATTACAATAATTAGTTCGATGTCCTCTGTTTTCTGAGCTGAACTAAGCAATATGTAGCATAAGGTATCTGTTTAGCATATTCATTCGGAGCTTAGTATATACCCAAATGTAATGGACGTAGCTTGTGATGGTGTTTTAGTTTATACTAATCTGGTAATGCTGACTGTGTCTTAATGGAACAAATTGTGAGTGTTTAATAATGTTTCATAATCAGACGTGCACTGTTCCCACGTACTATGTTACATACATACCTACAGTGTCCACTGCTTAAAGTTTTATATGTAAAAAATGTAATTAAACTAAATAACATTTTTTAAAATAATTGTATTACTTTCATTCTGTGTCTGTAGACATTTTTTTTTTTTTTTACAAATTTACTCAGAGGTCCACAATTTGCTTTAGTTGTAATTCTCTCACTAGCCTGATATATGAGACAACACAAAGCAAGACAGGAATATACTGTACATGCAAAAACAGTAACCATTTCTTCTGTAATCAGTGGGACTTGGGTTTGGCAGCATGTAGTTAAAAGTGCAGGAGAAATAAAGATGTGTGATATCTTACTGTGTTCTCCATCTGCTCCATAGTCTTCACCTTGGAGTCATGCTGGCTAATAAAGGAAGAGAAAAGAGAAAACTCTGCCTTTTTGGACAACAGAATGTCAGCAATGCCTTCCTTCTGACCCCTAAAAAAGAGAATGCATGAAGTGTATACGAAGAGAAAGAAAACACACTGTAGATATACGAATTTCTGTGATACATGTACTGCACATGTGGACTTGTGTCTCTCACCACTCTTTAATGCGACTTTCCAGTTGAGTATGGAGGTCTTGATGGAGTAAACAAATTGCTGGTAAATCACTCCAGAGTTTCATCAGCTGCTCATCTGCACCTACAGTCTGAAGTTTGAAGAACAGATTAACTGAGTATATTGTAGCAGGTGGCACATTATTTGTAAAAAATCTGAAAGGAAAAGATCAAGATGATGATACATTGATGCCATAACTCAAAACATAAAAACCCTATACATACATACTGTTTATTTCTGCTTTAGAACACATAAACAATGCTTTGAAACAGTTTTAATTATATCCATGATAAACTAGCTCATGTGCATCCAGCAAGGGTACGTACCTCAATCAGCAGCTTTAAAGTTTTCACATGCCTTAAGTAAAAAAAAAAAAAGTTGCATGAGGTTTAAGCATTTAATGTACATAACCTGGAAGCAGAGGAACACTTGAAAAGAAATACAGAATTATGAGCTCATCATATGAGCATCAGACAGATTTCTATTTGGGTAACCATTTTAACCCCCTTTTTAAAAAAATCTGCAAATGTTTTAGTATGGATTGAGTGGCACTATAACAGAAAGGACTGATATATGTTTGGGTACTGCAGATATGAAAGATGTGTAGCTGTATTTACATATAAATATGTGTTAAACGTCTGTTGTGGGAGAAAATATATCAGGTCTGTAAGTCAAACTGCACCTTCAACTGCACATTCACTGCCTGTTTATACAAAAGTGATACAATTGTAAGAAAAATGAATTCTCGTATGATACACTCGATGGGTTTACTGTGAGATTCGTCATGAGACTATTGCAAGTAAAGTGTAAAATTCTGAGCACATCAGATGAATCAAATATTATATGAAATTAATATGTGTATAATAACACAGCTGTGAAACATCATAAGGCATCACAAAACAGACCAAAGAAATGAACCTAACATTAAGGGTTACCTAAGAAATGGGATAAATTTTGAAACGTTCAAAACTCCACAACAAGGACTTTAATAAGTTAGTAAGTTTCATACAACACACCCACAACTGTCATAAGAATTAGTCCTTTTTTTTTGCCATGAACCTGTTGTGTATGTGACAGGGGCTTTACTTAAGCACAATTTAAATTAAATTTATTATCCTACGACTTGATTACAATACTATCATTCAACTTCAAATGGTTTAATTGTTTCTTTGTTCCACAAAATTTAACAAAGATTCAAATACCTACCAATACTACTACCAATCACAGCTAATCATGCTAATCCCTATAGCTGCTCATGGACTTGGTCTACTGTAATCTAGCCTTCCTGTTTAAGCAGTGTTGTCTTAATTCTTTAAAAACTGATCATTATAGTTGTTTTCGGACAAACCAAACCCCACCCACCCCCATTTTACAAGTTTGACCTTCACAGTGATGGCCATTATCTGCTCTTATAGTTCATTTTCTGAAGGCACTTCCTATGTACTTCTATGTCTTTTTTGTACTTCCTCTAAAAGTATTGTCACTCCTGTCTAATTGATAAAGTAATTTCACTCACTGTGTCTCACTGTCCAGCAGCTCTTTCACAGTGTAAAATGCTCTAGAACAATTAATGGTCTGAAATCAGAAAAAATGCACTGTTAAAAATTCAGATTTTTATTACGCAGACATAAATATAGGCTCAGACTCCCTTATAGACCCCTTTGTTGAACTTACCATTCTTTCAGATGCTTTTTTGTCCTCCACTTTGGTACACACTACACCTACAGATACACTCACCGTTCCATCTGACCTCACCATGGGAGAGCAGATTGTATAAGCACTAAAGAATAGAACAGACAGTCAACACACACACACACACACACACACACACACACACACACACACACACACACACACACACACACATAAAAGGCTGGAAGTATTTAAATACTTGCACACCAATTCAGTGCACTAAACCTAGACATTGGGATTATCCTGTAGATTTTTTCTTCCATTCTCTTCCCAGTTTATTTATCTATGCCCACCCATACCAGCTAGGTAAAACATGTCAAGCCAGATTACTGCATCTTTTCAAACTTTTGCTCATGCAGGACGAAAGTGCTGCATTACTCGGAAGAAAAGCACACTTGGAAGTAAGTACTATATACTCTCTTCAGACATTGGATCTCCCACTAATATTGTAAATCCTTTTCCATTGCACTCAATCCCAATTACCAAAGTAGCATTTCATTAATCTATCTGTTCATTATCTGTACCACTTATCCATCAGAGTCGTGGGAAGCTGGAGCCAATCCCAGCTGACTTTGGGCGAGAGCCGAGGTACACTATGAACAGGTTGCAGGGCTAACACACATTGAGATGAACAACTAGTCACACTCCCATTCACTCCTATGGCCACCTGGCACCTGGAGGAAATCCACACAAGCACAGGGAGAACATGCAAACTCCACACAGAGAGGCCCTGATTGGCCACAAAATTCAAACCCAGAATCATTTTGCTGTGAATTATTTTCAATGTTAGCGAAAACAACAACAAAAAAGGAGCTTTACCTCTCTGTCTCTTGCTCATTTGTTGAGCTTTTGCTCTGGAAGCTTGGTAGGCTGCTCATATCCACGTAACCATCAGTGTCATTGGCAGAACTATGGTTTCGTTGATTCTGATTGGAGGGTGATAAGAGGCGGACTTGCACATTTTCATAGTGAGGACTTGTGTTCAAAACATTTTCATAAATTGATGAATCTACATTTGGAGAAGAGAAAGAGCGAGGTTTGGAAAGGGGGAAGGGCTGTACAAAAAGGGAGTGGATCAAATCATCAGACTCCACCCGTAACATATCCCATGAGTCTGGAACAGCTCCAAAATTGTTCATAGGAGTGCTCACACCTTGCCTGTGCATATTCTTGTGCAAACGAAAAAAAGATGGAGATGAAGGTACTGAACTGTCATGAGCTCTGTGAAGCTCAGGGCTTTCTGTACATTGCTTTATTAAATTTAACCTCCGACAGGAACCCTGTGGACTTGATTCTGAAGAGGACCTAGATGAAGCTGAGCGACTATCTGTCCTTCTTTCAGTTTTCCTCAGAAACCGTAATGGTAAAAAGTAACGTTTAAGGCCAAATTCAAGTTTCCTATTGCAGGCGGTGACATCACTTGGCAGAGCAGGTGTACTCTTTCGGATTGGTCGTCTTGTGATGGAAGAGAGTTCAAAAGGAGGTGGTATGTCTACAGCAGGGGGGCAAGAACTTCCGGGTGAGAGACATCCTAATGAACCAGTTAATGTAGG
>JBCNYG010000006.1:15066227-15076282 GCA_039654305.1 Porochilus rendahli | reverse complement strand
ATTTTCTGTAAGACGCACCGTCGATACAGTGAAGTAGAGCTAAATATGAGGTACAAGGAAAAAATAACTACAATTTCATCCCTACAGGCCTGTTTCGTGGTTGCCCACTCATCAGGGGACGAGTCACAGGTACACACAAATCCAGTGATTAGTGGGCAACCATGAAACAGGCCAGTAGAGGAACTGTGGATGGTTGTGTACGATGCTCAGTAAAACATAAAGCGCTAGGTTGGCTTTTCCACAACTAGGATATTAGCTCATATACTGTAATAGATGAAAAACTAAACCGTGGATCAATTTACTGAACCAATAGAAGATTAAATAAATTATCAACTTGAAAGCCAAACCCAATAAAGACGCTGTATTTCTCACAAATCAATGGATGTTGATTGTGCATGACTCGTACTAGCTGACAGCTGAATCACTTTTATCTACTCATGTACAAACCAATTTAATGAATTAACTGTTAAATGTGCCTTTAATAATGTTGTTGTTTACGCCACAAATCCTGTTTACATTTTAGGAGTTTCATGTTCATCTGCTTGGGCAGCAAAATGGCGGGAACTGAATCGCACATGGCGCTGGAAGTTAAAGGTTCTGGAAGTTATCTTATACTTAGATGTTAGAAAAGTGTCACATCTGGTCCAACCTTGTTTCTTTTACATATTGAGCTATTAATCTGATTATATTTTATTTATTTAATTACTTATTTTTGTTACATGTGTAATACTGAATGATCGTGAATGATCCATAGTAATCCAAGTGACTTTTTATTTTATTTTTATTCATGAGCTAAAAGAGGACCAGCAGTCAGTACCTGTTTTAGTGTGTCAGCACCTACAAATACCATTTTATACCTATTTCTCTCCCTTCCTGTCAGTCATCTGTAGACTAGCCAACAGAAGACTATCATGTGAAATCAGGTTGAGGTATGTTGTAAATGTATGCACTAAGTGGATGCTGATTTGTCCGTTTCAGTTTTTGGAGCCAGGGAGGGAAGACTGGAAGCAGATGTGCTTGGAGAGTTATTTTCACACTGTGCTGTTCAGAAGGTCGCAAGCACAAAGTTCTGCTTTTGACATGCGAGATGGGGCGCTTCTCTCGGTATCAGCCAAGTACGTGCGGGTTCTCTCTTTATTCACAGTGCACGATGTGTGCAGGTTAGCCTCAGAGGAACTGCGGTCCATCCTCCCCACTCTGGAGAAGGGAGTGCGGACGCTTAGGCTGCTCGATGCCACTGTGTTGCTTAGACAAAGAAAGTCAGACATCCTGTTTGTTCTGCACCGTCTTCTCGACCATGGCTCAATTACGAAGTTAATTCTGAAGAGGACTCCAGACTTGTATATCTTCAGATGGCTTATGTCCAGATGTAAGGGCTCTAGCCCGATTGATGAGGGTCCTGCAGCATCCAAACGCTTTCGGCTACATCTGCCCATGGATGAGATGGACTACAGTGACTTCTGTCCCTCGTGTAGTGCGAATGGAACATGTCCGCAAGGACAGATTCACTCAGTGGACCTGGAGGTTTGTTCATTGACTGCAGTGTCTCGTCTCCTGCCTTCATGGCTGGGCCTCCGCTCTCTTCACCTCTGCACAATGCGTAAGTACGCGAATATAAATCTGCATCTTTTTCTGAGGCTGTGTTTCAAATATTGCTTTTGGGTTGTTGTGGTTTAGGAGGACTCTTTAGCAGTCCATGTATGAGCACAGTGAGTCTGTACGTTATGCTTTTTAGTATATTTCAGTGTTTTTTAAGAAAAATCTGTAATAAATGTATAATGACCTAGTGTTTTCAGTTTCAGTACAGGAGTAGGGTCAGAACTCTGAGGGTCAGCAGATCCCTGATAACGATATAGTAATCATAATCTTATACTGAGGGGAATCTGATTTTATGCCTTGTACAGACATTGAACCCCTTTGATAATTCTAATGTTGCACCCATGATATGAGTGCTGCCCTCGTGCTATGTATCTGTATGCAGTTTGTATAGTGTATTATTCATATTGTATACTTGTGTGCAGAACTTGTTTGTGAGAAGGAAGTGGTCGACTTGGTGGAGTCTCTCAGGAAGCTTTTCCTGAACCCACACTGTTCCCTCAAAGAACTGAGCCTTGGTAACATGTGTGTTCAGGGACATTTAGCTAGCTTGCTGTTTTCCTGCCCCACAATGCAGACCCTGTCAGTGGAAATCAGCCTGCAGTGGGACCTGGGCACAACCTCACCAAACATGCAGTTCACACCCAACATGCGTAATACTCCATTCACTGTTACTTAATTTTTATTTTATATACAAAGTTTTACAGGGTAAAAAAAGTTATTATTATTATTATTATTATTATTATTATTATTATTATTATTATTATTATTATCACTATTATTATTATGTAATTGGTTGAGGTAAATTTATATTTGTTGTCTTTTTTTTCCTGATGCAGAGCTCTCTCTTGAGAAACTCACCTTAAAGGCAGTGGAGAACATGATGACTGTCGAGTGTTTACCAGCCGTGCTTCAACATGCTCCAAATCTCTGCAGCCTTCACATCACAGGGATATGGCAGGCACGCTCCATACTGCACACGTTGCCAGGTATTATTATATTCGGTTTATTCTATAATAATAATAATAGTAGTAATAATAATTATATATAATAATTATTTAAAATTATTATTGTTATATTATATTAGCACTGCATAGAATAACAGACACAGGTTTACATACTGAAAACGGAAATGTACCAAATGCATTTGTTTTTAATTTAAATAAATTATTTTGTTAGTGATGCGATTCTTTTGTTTATTGTTTTTTTTCTTATAATAAGCAATACATAGTAATAATATGGTTGGTGATGGGATTCGCTGCTTAGAAATGTTTTTTTTATTTTGTAAATCAATTATATAAATAAATGATCTATTTATCTATAAAATATATTAATTAATAACAAAAATCCATGCTTCATTTTATTTAAGCTTCTTTGCTTAATATTCATATATTAATCTTAATTCTATATTATTAAATCTTAACTTTGCTTCAACTACTACTAATTATAATATTACTGTATTTTATTAATATTTTTCTCTTTGCTTTAGTGTCTAACAAAAAAGAAGTTATACTTTGTTTTTTGTAAATTGTATTTGCATTTTTTGTTGTTTTTTATTGTTATCTTAATTTTTTATTTAGCTTTTAGTGCTCTGCCTTTTGTTTAATGTCCTGTCCCAGTGAATTGTATCATTACACTTAAAATGTCAAGAATTGATTATTTTGTGAGATTCATCTATAAGAAAGATACATTTGTTCTTGTTCTCCGGCTATCGTAATTCAGAGATATCGGAATTAAAGTGTCTGTAATTAAGATCTATCAATAAAGCATGCTGTAATCAAACTAGATGTCCAGGTGATCTCTGATCTTCTTTTTAAAATGAAGAAAATCTTTTTTCTTTCCAGAATCCAATCCACTTCTGAAGGTTTTGATGTTGGAAGATATAAACCTAGCTGATTGTCACCATGATATCATTCATCTACTGGAGAACTCTGTTTTGGAAGGTAACACAAAGGATCACTTCAAAAATCAAATCTGACTTATGGATGTGATGGACTTTATAACAGTGGTGTTGTTTTCCTCCTGGTTTCAGAGCTATCCCTGAAAGACTGCAGACTGTTAGAGAAGTGCACAGAGAAGAAAGACTTCCTGTTTCCATTTGTAGCATCAGTAAAGGAACTTTCTTCCCTTCGCTCTCTCTCTCTGTCTCAGAATCGGCTCGGTGAGATTCACATTCACATCACCAGGGTTTGAATAAAGTCTTATAAATAAATTAAATACTTATGAACACTTTTAAGGGTTATTAATAAAAGTACAAAAAGCATGAAGAATATGTTGCTCCAACCCATTTGTAAGCCTAGCAGGTTGAGTGAAACTATACTTTATAGACTGTTTACTATAATTTATACCTGTATCTATTATTTTCCATGCCTTATCAAAGTTTAAGATAAAAAAGGTATTAGATATAGGATATTAAACCTCTGTGCAAAACTTTGAGTAGTTTGAAATATTCTGTTCTAGGTAATGAGTAATCCTGTAGTTGGATTATTGTCCTTTTACAACAGGAATACCCAATACATTTGATTACACTGAAGATCTCTTCATTTGCTGCCATTATTTGCATAATGATCACTGAAATCTGTGGTTTCTTCGCAGTGTTTGCAGGCTTGATATCCAGTTATGTATGTGTATATATATATGTTTTTTTCAAAGAAAATGAAAGGAAAGGTTCCCAAACTCTCCCGGTACACTGTAAATATGTATATTTTCATCATTAGGTGTTTTTTTTCCCTGAAGAAGATTTTATTAGGCAATGGTCATTTTTATGGGTACAGAGATAATATATGCGGGCAAGCTTTAATATTTGGTTTATATTAAAAAAATGTCATATTAACTTGATGTCTGTCTCTTTTAGCTTCAAGCGTCATTGAGGTTGCAGATCTGTTTTTAGGAGAACATCCTGGCAACATACTCAAGTTGGACCTCAGGTAATACTGCTGATATAACATAGTCTTCTGATCTGTAAAGGTCGTACTCGCCTCTTACCCAGAATGAGCTGGAAGTGGCTCTAACGTCCCCCGTGACCCTTATGAATAAGTGGTGTAAAGGGGCACAAACACAGGAAGTGATGATTGAAAAGCAGCCATATAAAGTCAGTAAAAAGCCAGTGAAATGAGCGATGAGAGGTGAAATTGTCTCTAGTGATGTGATATTGAATTGGTATGGAGTTAAACTGAGCTGAACCTTTACACGACACAGTTCAGAAGATTACCAATCTGAACTTAAATATAACTTTGATTGACAGATGCCACCAAACACTTCCCCAACAACCTCTCCTACATCAACATGAAAGAACAGCTCAATATTGCAGCTCAAAGTTAATATCCTGTTCTTAATGACTATACACAGAAATTTTACAAGGATAAAAGCAACTAGAAAAATTCCTGAAGCAAATGAGTTTGAATTTTTTTAGTTAGGAGTGTTAAAACCGATTTAAAGAAAGTATTAGTACAAATAACAAAGGTGTAGTCAGGATACTGTCACCGGGTAGAAAAATCTTCTTTCTCTTGAGACAATAGAAATGGATTTATGGTGTTTTGAAAAAGACCTCTTTATATATTGTATTTTGTAAATGCATAATAACATTAGTACATTGTATTATATCAAGACATAGAAGCCTGAAGCATTTCTACATTCAAATAATAAAAAAAATACACCACGCTTAGTAATCAATCCAGGTGAGCTATATCACAGATGATTAGAATTTACAACTTACAGATGACATCCACTTCACACAACTTTACCAACAAAAACAACACGAGTGAAGAATGGTATTAAATACCACTATAAAAATATATGAGTGTATTGTAATATTATTCAGAATAGTGTATAATAATAACAACAATATTAAGAAGACGAAGAAGATAATTAAGTGACTATCAAGAGAGAAAAGCAAGGCTTTGAATTATTGTAATATTAAGAGAAAGAGGAAAAAGTGTTTGGGGGAGAGAGAAACAGAGAGAGAGATAATGACGCAAGAAGTTTGTGCTTTCTATAGTGCCAGCACACTGATGGTGTTTGTGTGTGTGTTCGTGCACGCACGACTTGCACATGCAGTTACTGACAGTTTTAAACTGTCTTTTAAACTGAAGTATTGTCTTAAGCACACATCTTGCTTTTGGTCTTCTAATTTGAAAACTGTATTTTCCATCGCAATGAGGTTTACAACGTTGGAGAGCTAAGAATTTGGTAAACACTGTATTATAAGATATTTCACTGTACTGTATAACGTGTTTAAAGAGTCATGATTTAAAAATGACCCTCAAAATGATTTTTAATGATTTTAAAAAGCTTTTGTATTGACCTCTATGGAGTAACTTACGGTACAGCTGTCAGTCAGAGTGCTGTTGACTAAGATGTCACATGGTCAGAACCAGCACACATTTTCCTGAATGTTAATGTGAAATGTTTTGGCGTAGAGTGAAAATGATGGGAATAAATGTGAGTTAGAAAAGCTTTTTCCAAGATAATCTTCTCTTTTCTCACACTCTAAGATGACATCATTCACTATAGCTCTGAATATTCCTCGCAAGAGACACCCATAATAAATGCACAACCTGACTCAGAAATCCTTATGACACTTGATCAGAGATTAAGAGAAAAACCATAAAAGATAGCAAAAAGCGTTTTGACCACCCAATGTCAACTTCAGTGTCTAGGTTTTAAATTTAAAGTGAAGTGAGTTTCATGATTGTTTGTCAACCTCGGCCTATTAATTTCAATGGCATTTTTACCCCCTGAAATTTAAAGGAAAAAATGGGTTGGGTTTTTTTAGACTTGATGTGTCTTTGATATGGTAGGATTATACCTACTAATTGTATCATATATACTCACCTGGAAGTAGATGTTTTTTCATTTGTCTATAATATATTTGCATAAGGCTGCGTGTTTTTCTCATCTCTCCCACAGCTCAAACTTCATCCTACCTGCTGACCTGCTGGAGTTCAGCCGACGGATTGAAGTGTACCATCCCCTTCACCGATTCACACTGGACCTGCGATTTAACCCACTTAATCGAGACCCTGAAGTCAAAGGTCAAGCCTTGCAGATGCTTCATCCGTTCTGTGATGTTCAGATTGATGAATGGGACTTCAGGTCAGCTATGGTCGATCATGTTAGCGTGATGTAAATTTCATTAATGTTAGATGCTGATTTCATTAATGTTAGATCTGTAAGTAACAGATGGATTCTGTTACGTACACAACGGCTGTGCATCAAACAAACTAAGCTTTGCTTTTTTTGGATCTAAAGCATACAGTGTAAAAGTTTTATAAAAGCGGAGGCCTGATGATCCTGAAAACTGACACTTTCAGATTTAATGTCTGAATATATACCAAACTTTTAAAATGTTTGTTATAAATAGTTATACAGTTTATGAGTAAAAAAATATTTGGATTAAAACTATTGTTTCTGCTAAATGGTTGTGTGCAAAGTGCAGTGACTTTTGAATAATTTCTTATGATGATTCATTAAAACCTAAAACTGTTGCCAGTGTGGTATAGGATACAGTTTTTAAAAACTAAGTTATGCAGTAACTTGAAACCATGGCATTGTCATCCACCGAGCCTGAGCTGCATTATTTTAGTATATACCACACGGGCACCTAAACAAAAAAACCCACACACTAAAATGAGATTTTATGGTTTGGAGCTCCCAGTGCAGACAGGGGCAGAGCCTGAGAGGTGTAGCAGAAGCAGCTGGCCTTCAAGATGATCTTGCACAACCATGAGGAGATACCCTGCATCTCAGATGAGTTCTCCAACCTCACGGTTGAACAGCTTAAGTCATCAGAAATGATAATCTGAACATCACATGGCTGCTGCAATGAATCCACCACTGCCACTGAGGCATATGATTTCTAAACAGATTGTTGGGTTTATGTGACACACAACGATGGATCTGCACGAGTAAATCACAGGAAAGTGACTGTGCTATGTGTACTGCATTGGAGGACACGGCAATAAGAATTACTTAAAAAATGTGGACAGATTTGACCCCCTCCCCAGAACATAGACTGAGGTGAGCCCCATGCACGCCCATCGGTCTTATGCAGGTGTGTGTACTTGATGGTTGGTAGGAGGTATTTGTTGGCAATGAAAACCTAAATACAGTTCAGAGATACATTCCTGAGAGTAGTCAGTGGTATATGATGGCACCGATGCAATAATGGAGGAGTGACACAAACTCTGCCGTACTGAATGGCCATATGTATGCATGTGGAGAGTTTGATGGGGAAAATGTTTTGTCCACATCAGAATATTACAGTCTTCAAATGGGCTAATATAAAAATGAGCAGCAGGAGGATAGGAGCGAGTGTGACTGCTTACAGAGGAGAGCTTAACACTGTTAAGCTAGTGCTTTTTTTAAGAAGTGCAGAGGTGTATAATCCTGAGAACAACTCATGCAGGACATTTTTTTAATGATCACCCAGAGATATTGGCATTGAGGTAATGAATGATTGCCTTTTTGTCATTGGAGGATTTAATAGGAATGGACCCACCAAGAAAGTGAAGTGTTACGATAACAACACTGCTAAATGGTGTGCGTCAAAAACATGAGGGTTTCTACCGTGGTCTGAGCCGCTGTGTGGTGTCTGCTTTAGCATACATGGCTGAGTACATCACTCTCCAGCACAAGCTCTACGAAGTTTCCAAGAACTCCCATAGAATGGAGCCAAATCACAGTAACCATTAATTTTGGGTATAACAATTTATTTTAAAATGAAAATTTAATAAATTAAAAATAGAAAAGCACAGAGCAACCCCTGCTGGGCATGCTGTAATAGCACACCTCAAAAAAAAAAAAAGGTCTCACAATGTTAAAGAATCCCTGAAAAAATTCCTGGATGCAGAATTTGATCTGAAACATCTTCAAAATAAGTCTTTCTTAACATTTAGCATAATTTAATTCATAATATAAAATAAAAAAAAAATCTGATCAAATGGACCATATCAAGACCTTGAAGTAGTATTTATAAAGTCAGAGCTATGCTATGCTATATTAAGCTTTATTACAAACAACCAATCATGAGCCTGGATGGAGAATATTCACATTCTAAACCAATCCAATCAAAAATAAACAATAGTAGTTAACAACCAGAGATCACGAGTTCCAGCCCCATGTAACACACACAGCCATCCATGGGCTCCTGGTCATGGATGGCTGTATGTGTTTTGCTTCTTAATTACTTTCCTTTCTTTGTTTAAAAAAAAAAACAATCATGAGCCTCGATGGAGAATATTTACATTCTAAACCAATCCAAGTAAAAATAAACAAGTAATAGTTGTTAACACAATCAACCAAAGATCAAGTATCCAGCCTCATATAACACACTTTTTTTTTTTTTGCTTATGTTCCTGTTTCTCCTCGCCAGTGTGTACAGTGCTCATTTTTCATTTCCATTTGCTCTCCATGTCACTGTGATTTACTTGGAAAACCTTTCAATTTCACTTTTTTTTTTAATGAAATATGTCTTTATTGACATTGAAAAACCACCTTATGTGAGTGTACAAACAGACAAACCACAAACAGACAAAACAAGTAGTGGTTTATTTATGACAGATATTTAATGAACAATAAAACAAAATGGACACAATAAATAAAAAGAAATAAACATAACAGAAATATATAAGCAGGAATCTCCTTGGTCATGTGATTACCTCTTTTTGTTATGAAATCTTTTACCAAAGTAGTTCTGAGACATGACTTACAGAAAGAGACATCCTTCTTACAGAAGGAGACACATATGTGATATGTCAGATATGTGTCCGATTGTTCACACGACTCCTCTCTGGTCATGGTGGGAGTTCTGGTGGAAGACAAAGGTCACAGCTTTGTCCCAGGAGGCCTGAAGCACTGCGTCCTTAAGACCTCGTTTATCTGGACAATGATGCCAGCACGACAGATTGCTAGTACAGTCTGAATCTTGAGGAGGGGGACAGACCTGTCGCCCGTTTACGCAGCGCTGAAAGTGAAACCTAGAGAGAGAAATAATTCTGATAAAGAACTATAACTAATGTTATGTAATTCCCTTTATCCAGAAAACAACCAATAAACTCAATCATACAACTGCAACAGCTTCCAGTGTTTTAAATCCATCACATGCTTTAAGGATTATAAAGACCGTTTACAATAAGAATGAATTAAAACTATTTAAAGTTTTACTGTTTCATTCATGCTCTTGTTGTGTGTGTGTGTGTGTGTGTGTGTGTGTGTGTGTATACCTGTCATGTGTGTCACTGAGTGTGTTCTCATTTAGAGTGAAAAGCTCTCTCAGCTCCTCCAGAGAAAACTGTCTCTCTACGTCCTGCTCCTCATCTACCACACAGCTGCTCAGAGCCTTCTTATTATCCTGTCTCTGCAAGATCTTCTATAGCCCCCGTCTATACAGGGAGTGCAGAATTATTAGGCAAATGAGTATGTTGACCACATTACCCTCTCTATGCATGTTGGCCTACTCC